>CAUJNA010003558.1:75000-120000 GCA_963377175.1 Effrenium voratum
CGGCTGCAGCAGGACAGCCTCGGAAGTCAGGCGGTTGCTGACTGGCGCGGAATGGACTAGCACGAAGTCCATCTCAAAGTGCCTCCTCACGCCTTCTCCGAAGGCCTCCGGTAGTTTGGCGCGGATGCATGCCTTGCTTTTTGAAAGCAATTCCTGCTTCTGCGAGTTGCTAGCTGTCTGACGCCCAGTCGCTGCCAAAGCAGGCAGGGCTGGCTCTTCGCCGTCTGACTTGCCCGCGTCTTCTTCGCCGTCTGACTCTCCAGAAGCTTCTTCAGCTTCAGCGTCATTGCCAGCCATTTCACTCACATTGACCCTTCTGTGCCTCTTCAATGGCACTTGGCTGAAAAAAACAAGCTTGGCCGCACCGTGCTGCACCATAGCCAGGGTATCTGACACACAAGTCAACAATTTGCGCTGGACGGCTGGGGAATTCTGGAGGTCGCAAATGACCAACACTGTGTCAGTCTGCGCTTCTTGCACGGCCACCTGGGTCGCTGCATCTCGACAACATGCATTTTAGTGGCCACCGTCTACGCTGTAACATTACCCCGCAATTTAAAAGATATAGCCTGGCAGCCGCTCCGGCAAGACATCCCAGGTTCACGCTCTGGCTTTTTGTCGACTACTGCAGTTGAGACGCCGGAATCTCGCGAGCATAGTCTGACAAGGGCAGGTGTCGCACCTCCATGATCTTTCCAAGGCGATGCCCAGCTTCTTGCCACAAGAGCCGCTTGCGCTCCTGCCCAGGCTGTGGGTGTGGAGGCATGCAGTCTATAAGGAGGGCGCGCCATAAATAACATGTTTGACTTCCTAACGCTGCTGTGTGTTCCTCTGGGGCTTTCTTCCAGACCGTCCTTCTGCCACTTCGCCAAGGCCTCATCCCACTTACCCAGCGCGGTGGTTGAGTCTGCCCGCCACGCCTGCATGCAGGAAATGCGGTGGGCAGCCGAGCCCGGCAGCCGGGAAACGAAGTCTCTCCCATTTACGGCTGACGACAGGGCCTCAAGGCCTCAACAAAAAATCACATATGCTTACCTGAATAGCAAAAACAGAGCTGCGGCCTCGTAGACAGCCAGGTCGTGTTCAAAGGTTTGGAAATAGGCCTTTTCTTGCACCTCATTGCTGCGTGCCACAGCCTCGGCCAATTGTCTGTCGGACTCAACTGCCTCGCCGCTGACAAGGACATCCTCGCGCGGAACCCCCCTAGCCCCAGCAAGGAGCTCCGCAAGGAAGGGCACCTCACTTGTGGCCAACTTCTGAAACTGCTGGTCGTAGTCGAAATCCTCAATGACGTTCGATGCAATGAGGCGGCTTAACCTGGTGTCGAGTTTCTTCTGGTCGACTGCCTCCCAAAATCTGTCGCAAGCATCATCTTGCGTGAGTGGCCCAAAATGTCTCTGGCAATGTTCTGACAGAGGACCATTCTGCCCACCAGAGGTGACAGTGCCGAAGTGGGATATTGCCTTGGCTTGCACACAAGGGCTTTGCAAGCTCTGATGTCTTGTTTTTTCTGACATGGCTGTTGAGCAACGTTGCTGTTTCTAGAAAACGCAATCTTCGCGAGGAAAAAAAGGTGTCCGGCGCGAATCTTTCGCGACTCCAGCGCCACGCCCTTTTGTTTGCAGCGTCCACTGTGGAGCCGTCGTGGCTGCAGCTTTGCCTGCAAACACAGTAGCCGCAGTTCACTTGCGGTGGCAGGCTTGCAGCAGCTAAATGAGAGCAGTCACCACTATTCGCCCTTGCCACTTGCGCTTGCCGGGGGCGCGCAGAACCTTGCAACAAGTTCCATGGGCGTTTGCCCGTCCTTCACGAGACTTGCTCCTAAAATAGCCAAGTCAACGTTTTGGCTTGCGCCAGTCCCAACACAGGCAGGGAACCAAAAGGCGCTGCGCATCTCGTGTCTACAAGGGAGTGGAGACTGCAAATGCATAAGAGCACAAGCGCGCGGAAGCTCCATCGCCGATCTTTCGCGAAAAGAACTGAACCAACATCAATGGTCACCGAATGCGTAACTTCTTGCAAGGACCTTTTGAGAAACCCCTACATATATATATATATATCTATATCTATATGTATGCCCTAGTCAAGGCCCTAGTCTGTCTATATGTCTGTCTCCGTCTCTGTCTCTGTCATGTCCGTCTGTCTGTATTTCTCTGTGTCTGTCTGTGTCATTCTCAAGCCATCCTAGCTGCTTGCCCATCTGACAATCTTCGTGCTTGCCCGAGCGCACCTCCTCCAGAATCTTCAAGGATGCTCTGGCGGAGCCCAAAAACATCTTTTCCCACTCCGCATGGGAGACATCCCGCCTCGCTGCAAAGAAGCTTATGCGTCAGTGTGCCAACTACAGCTACAACTGCGCCTGAGAAGTTGGTTTCTCGACTAAGAATCCGGCTGACTCACGCCACAGTAAAAGCCTGGCTGCTCAAGGAGGCCGTCGTTCCAGAAAGGGGTCTGACTGGCAGCCACTACGGCACTGAACACCTGCCGTGCCAGGGCATGCTTTTGTAGTCTAAACTGACAGAGAAGCAGCAGAACAGTTAGTCAACCAACCGCCTCGTCTGGCAAGAACTGAGGGTTGACCGCATGCCGCAACGCGTAGTCTGGCTTGCCTCTGATCTGGTGTCTGGCATCCAACGTCTGGCTGTTGTACATCCGGATCCTTGGCTGCTGTTGGCCCCTCCGAGAAATGTTTCACTTTTGTGGGCCCAATGGAATCGAAACCCTTTGATTTCCACAAAAGTAAAAGTCTAAAGATCCAGCCCAACAGCAACCAAGCATCACCCCCCTAATTTCCGCCAGTAGGTCTCGCTCAGGCATGCGAGCCATCTTCTCGCCCATGAGGTTCTTCAGAAGTCCGGCGCAAAGCACAAGGTCCAGTTTCCGGTTCCGTCTGGCCTCGCGCGTGGTCTTCCTCACAGGTGCACCCGTCTGAGACACGCACGGCCTTGAAAAAGTAAACAAGATCTCAGATCGACCCCAAGCAGACCACTACCGACCCCAAGCCGCCAAAGCCAAGAACAAAGCATCCGCTCACGTGACTGGACAGAGAGAACAATACACCCATGCCGCAGCCATGAAATAGCAATTCTGCGTTATGGAAAACAAAAAAGCACAAGCAACGCCATGACGCCATCAACACTGCCGAAAACCAGACAGCGTGCCAGCCATCAAATCCGCGCTGGCAAAATCCGCAGTGGTGCAAAATAATTGCGAGGTGTAACATTCTTTGCCTGAATAGAGAACGTCAATCGCTAAGCTAATGAGGGAACAAACGCAAACCTTGCAAATATTGCCGAAGGCTGTCAAGCTTCATCATCGCATTCAGGACTTGGTCTCTGACAGGCCTCGAGCGACCTTTCGTCGGGCATACCACCTCAATGGTCGCGAGCCACTGTCTGACTTCGTCTGCCTGCGCCTTGTCCGAGCCAGAGAGGGCGTTTGGATCCGCCTGCAGCTGCAGAATGCGCAGCACGTTCAAGCCCGCGGCGCCCAAGAGCAGGCAGTTCCTGTATGCTCCAGATGCGGCAAACCTCTGACGGTACCCCCGCGGGGCAAACACACCAGACATGTTCTCCGCAGCGAGCAGCTCTATCTCGAGAGCAAGTCCTGTCTTGCCCGGGCTTGACCACATCTCCTGCGCAATCTCCTTGCAGTCTGACACAAAGACCGGAAAGGGGTACGCCTCCTGGTCAAGAGGTCTCCAAACCAAGACAACCAAGGTCTGCCAAAAACTAGACCACGGTTGGCCCGAAAGCGTAACATCGCAAGCGAGGTCGGCCCAACGCTGCAGGATGCGTTCTTTTTCCCTCCACGAAGCATTTGTGAAGCAAGCGCGAGACAGCACCAGGCAAGGCGCTCTGCGCTGGTCGGTGCAAGTTGGTCTGCGCAAGTTGCTCTACGCAAGTTGCACTGTGCAAGTTGCTCTGCGCAAGTTGCTCCGCGCAAGTTGCTCCGGCAAGTTGGTCCCTGCAAGTGGCTCCCTGCAAGTTGCTCTGTGCAAATTGCGCTCACCGCAAGTTGCTCTGTGCAAGCTGCTCTGTGCAAGTTGCTCTGTGCAAGTTGCTCTGCGTAAGTTGCTCTGCGCAAGTTGCTCTAGGCAAGGCGCTCTGCGCAAACTGGTCGGTGCAAGTTGGTCTGCGCAAGTTGCTCTGTGCAACTTGCTCTGCGCAAATGCAAGTTGCATCTTGCGACGCCCGCCGCGGACCAGGGAGGAATCGAACCCGCGACCCGCCGGTTCCGGGCGCAGGCGCGCGAACCAAAAGTCGCAAAAGACCTCGCGTTTTTGCACCTCGACCACGCCGCTTCCCACAGAGCGTTGCGCGAGCGCCGCAGAAATCGCAAAAAAAAGCATGGGCTTTTGCACCTCGACCACGCCGATCCCCGCAGAGGGTCGCGCGGGAACTATAGAAATCGCAAAAAACCATGGGTTTTTGCACCTTGACCACACCGATCCCCGCAGAGGGTCGCGCGAGCATGTTAAAAATCGCAAAAGACCATGGGATTTTGCACCTCGACCACGCCGATCCCCGCAGAGGGTCGATTTTCGTGTAGTGTCGTCGGCACTACCCCGCCACCCTAAGAAGAGATTTTAACTCCTCGCAAGTCAATTGCACTTGACTCCTTGCACTTGCAACTTGCACTTGACTCCTTGCACTTGCAACTTGCACTTGACTCCATGCACTTGCAACTTGCACCTGACTCCTTGCACTTGCAACTTGCACTTGACTCCTTGCAATGACTCCTTGCAATGACTCCTTGCAGTGACTCCGTGCATTGACTTTCATGATGATGATTCCTTGCAATGACACCTTGTAATGACTCTCATGAGAACAACTCAAGTGAACCCAGCGGAAGAACCCTTCGCCATGCTTTCGGGAAAAATCTGACCCTTCAGGCTGTGTTCACAGCCATGCCTTTGCGTTTGCGACTCAAGACCGCCTCAACACAAAAGCTGTGCTGAGCAGTCCTTGGCAAAGAGGTTCAAGAACTCCACGTGCACGTTTCCTTTGGATGGGCAGCCTTTTGAGATGCTTTGCCATGCAGCATAGCAAACGTCTGTTCCACTTCTTGATGGTACGGAGGTGTGCAGGCACTGGTAAAACTGATCCAGTTTGGAACTGGAGGCATGGGAGGAGTCTGTCCCCAGTATCTTTCTGCACAGGTACTCGTGAATCAGCGTCTGGCTGTCCTCTTCAGAAAAGTGCTCACCCGTCTTCAACTTCTTGGGTGGTGTCTCGGTGTCTGACTGAATGGCCTCCACCATTCCTGGCTGCTCGGCGAACTCTCCATCCTCCACAAGAACGGCCTCTGTCTGTTTGAGGTCTACATCAGTGCCATCAACGGCTTCTACCATGGCACAGAAGGCAGCGCTACAAAAAACGGGCCTGGCTACTATCAGAATCCCTACCCTGAAAGCGGAGTGCCACCACACCCATGGCACAAGCAGATGAATGTGAACACCCCGAGAAAAAAACAACCGCCACCTTTGAGAACCACTTGCGCCGGCCTTCGCTGCCCGCGGAACTCCGCACAAGGTCTCGGAAAACTGAGGCTCTAGCGTGGGAACACGGTGAAGGTGCGAAGGCCTCATCGTGCACATTCATGCTCCAGCCATGACAAGACAGGGGATGCTCATGCTCATCTTTACGGAGTGGACAGAAGCATTGGCTAACACAGGCTTACAATACCTCAAAGCTGCCAGAGCTTTTGACACAGCAGAACAACATTGCTAACACACCCTTTTCTCTGCTGGTCAAACCCCAATCTGTAAGACATTGTCTTACACAACCCCAGCCAAGCATGTTCAAGGCTAGCTAAGGTCTGGCCCAAACATGAGGCCCAGCATGGCTTTCGCAAAGCCTTCTGGGTACATAGCAGCAAGTTTCGTCTTGAAGCCTGTCTTCTTGCAAGCTCCAGTCAGCTGGCAATGTGCCTGGCCAGATCTGCCACACTTTGCCGCTGACGGAGTCTGACTGCGCTTCCCACGCTTCATGCCGCACAGGTACGCTCTGCTTGGCAGTCTGGCAGTCAACATCCATGTGTAAACGCGTGTTGCCTTCTGATAAGGTGTGCCAAAAGCACACATGTCCAGTCTGAGATTGGCAAAGTCCTGTCTGACGCGAAGGGTGTGCCAGTCTGACAACTGCCACATCAGGGAAGTCGCTGGGTTCTCCATCGCCACTGGGACGTTACATGCCAAGCAACATCTCAAAATAGCCAAGGAAGCCAAGAATGTTCTATTGCCCGTCTGCAAGAGGAGCTTGTCAGACTCCTGGCAAGGCTTTGCGTGGAACGCGAATGCGCAAGCCAGTGCGAAACAAACACCTTCGAACTTCCTAGAACTCCAACAATTTTTCTGAAACCCCAGTCCGGCATGTCTGATGTTGGTAAGCCCCACAGGCTAGTCAAGCTTCTCACACGAGCTGGGTATCCTTTTTCTGCGAGTGTTACTCCGCCGCCCGCGTCTGGCTCGGCTCCAAGACTCGCAAGGTGGGGCTAGCCAAATGCCTCTGACCTGGCCCTTCTTTATCCAGCTGCAAATCAAGTTGAAGACTTTCTCGTCAGACAAGTCATGACCTCGAAGAATGTCCAAGCCAATGGCAGGCTGACCTTACTGCTTCCCGTGCGAAACAGCATTGGATCTTGGGAAACAGTTTTTTCACAGCAGCACAATGTTTGGTCCACCATCCAACCCATCCAACTCGTGCCAGTATCAAGCCAAGCTGCCCAGGCGCTGAAGTTCAGTGACGAAACTTGCACAGCCGCAGAACAGCTCAAGAAAAACCGGCCGCCGCCCTCCTCTCTCCCATACATCTTGGAAAAAGGCGTCGATCTTCTCTGACGGTAGCAGAGGAGCTGGCTGCCGGCCAGGCCGGCAACATTTCTCTCCTTCCTGGTGCGCAGGCTGCGCGTCTGGCCTTTTAGCTGCAGAGGTGCGCCTCCGAATCTTCGATGCTGGCTGCAAGGTCGACTCTGCCAGCCCCAAGCGTCCTGCTCGAGCTTCAGCGGAATCTGCAAGCTGCAAAGGTGGTGAGAAAGCGAGGCTTTGGCCTTGGCAGTCTAAGTTGGGGAGAGCGGGCAAAGCATGTCGCTGTGCGCCAGTGGATGCCTCCCGCCCTGTCTCCACGGGCTGCGGCGGCTGCTGTCTTACAGCGGCGCCCGAACCCAGGTCTGGCAGCGGGGGGAGAGCCTTGCGCATCATGATAACATCTGGCCGGCACAGGACTATGTTTGAGCCAAAACTTGCTATCTAGCCACCTGACAGCAGGCATCCGTCCGAGTCGACCGCGTGGCTGCGACTTCCGGTCGCAGCCACCCCGTGCTACGAGACAGCGCCCCCAGCCACACATATAGGTCATCAAGGGGCTGAGTCAAGGTGGCTGCCGAATCTTGTTCCTATCGCGCAGTGGCTGCGATGAGCCATCGCAGCCACGGCACAAAGCCGGACGGACGTCAGCTCTCGCGTGGCTAGAAACCTTTGAACACGCCTTCCTTGGCTAGCTCAGTACCGATCTTGCCATGTGACCTAGACCGTGCGCATGGCTAACAGACAATTGTTGGGCTGCAAAGGCTGACAAGAACAGTCACATCTACAACAAGCAGTCCAAATGTCTAAACTCTTCATAGCGAGGCGCGCAACTTTGTTCCCCAAGCCGACAGTGGTAGTTTCCTGGACATCCAGCTTAGTCGGATGTCGCCACTGACGGGCAGCCCAAGCCAACTTTTCTGGCCCTCGCCTCAAGTTTCACTTGAGAGGCTGCTCAAGCTTCACTTTCCGGACAGTGCGGCCTGTGTTGGCCTCTTGCTCAAGCTTCGCTCGGCGGTGTGCGCCCTTGGGTCTTTGTTCGGTCTTGACCTTCTTGCGTGTCAACTCACATTTGGTAGAGTCCTTCTGCAGACTCTGCCCCCTTCTTCCCTGCCATGACTTCCACCCGCTCTTGCCGCTCTGGCGACTCTTGCCGGACCGCGGTCTGGCTGGCTCAGGCGCCTGTGTAGGTGCTGAAGGTCTAGCAGCAGCGCAGCGGACCCGCTCCGCCAGGTCCTCTGCAATGGCGGTAAGCTCTCTCGGCGAGAACTTGGTGTCGCAGATTTCAATCAGACCAAGGGCCAAAACTTTTTCCAGCTCAGCGCCCGTCAGGCTTGGTCGCGAAGACGCCATGGCAAGAGAAACTGCGTGTCACGACTGCAAACAACACGCAATGTCTGACTCAACAGGAAATCACACACTTTGTGTCGAGCAGAAGCCTTGGGCCAAGCAAGCTTCAATGAAAGCGCACGCAAACTAACTCTTGCGCAGAAGACCGACCCCTGCGTGTCGACTCTGGTCAAGCCAAGCGTGCTGAACAATAAGCCGCGAGAAAAACAAGGCTTTGTCGCAAGTCTCGCGCACCGGAGCATTCGCAGCATGCAAATTGGAGCCTGCGTTGGCGCTGCAGGTACGCTTGCAAGCGCCGCGATTACGCCGCTTACTTGCACTAGCACGCTTGCAGCAGCAGAAGAGATGCTGCCTCACTATCATTTGCCCTGTTACTTGCGCGAAACCTGGCCACAACAGACCTGTTCTTTCGCCGGTCTTTCGCAACCTTTCCTTCCAGCCCAGCCAAGGTTGTTGCTTTTCTGAATGCGCATCTCCCAGTTCTACGAAGGAGCGGGTTCTGCAAATATGTAAGAGCACGCAAGCTTGTCTCCGCGAAGCCTTACCTGAGTCTTTCGCAAACAAAAAGCCTTTCTTCGTCTCCCCCACGAGTTTGTCGCAGCGAACGCCTGCAGCGCACTCATGCTTTGCTCCTCCGCATCCTTACTGTGAACAGGACACCGCCTCGCAGATGCAATTACAGGTGTTGCGCGTCGCGTCTTCCCATTCTACAAAGGAGCGGGGTCTGCAAACATGTAATCGCAAAAGCATGCCTCCGAGAAGCGTTACACGAGTCCTTCGCGAACAAAAAAGCTCCTTATTGCACTACTCCGTGAATCCGTCGCAGCGAGCGCCCGCAGCGCACTCATGATGTGCTTCTTCGCATCATACTTCTGAACAGGACACCGCGGTCACCGCATCGCAGATGCAATGACAGGTGCTGCCCGTCGCATCTCCCGGTCCACAAGCGAGCGGGGTCTGCAAATACGTAAGTGCACCAGCATGCCTCCGAGAAGCCTTACAGAGTCTTCCGCGAAAAATAACTGTCTTGGGCTTCTGCGTGGGTGTTTCGCAGCGAACGCCTGCAGTGCTTTTATCATTGCTCTCAACAGGACAGAGTGGGTCTGTGGGCAATCAGCTTTGGGCAACGCAGGCATTGCTGTGTGGCCCAGCAGCCCCTCAGCACGCTTAGTCCGAGGCTTGAAGCCCGTTCAAAAGACTGCACGGCGCCTAGCATGCGACAAAAGACACATTTGTGTGGCAAAACCTACACCTCTGCTTTGGACAATCCCAGCTCGCTGGGTCCGAGGCTTGAAGCCCGTTCCAGAGAAGCTGCACGGCGCCTAGCACGCGGGTTGGTCACGGAAAACACATGAAGGAGCAGGCCTGCGCCCTAAACTAGCACACAAAAGTTAAGCCCCAGCACGCTAAGTCCGAGGCTTGAAGCCCATTCCAAACAAGCCGCACGCCGCCTACATGCAGGTTGACATTGGTCAGGGGAAACATGTGAAAGAGCAGGGTCTGCGCCGCCCAAAAAAACGATTTGCGTGTCACAGCGGTCTCCTTTGGTCAAGCCCAGCCCGCTAAGTCCGAGGCTTGAAGCCCGTTCTAGAGAAGCTGCACGCCGCCTAGCATGCGGGTCGATGCCGTTAAGTAGCACCAAAACCTACGATTTATGTGGCACCGCGGTCTCTACTCTGCTTTGGTCAAGCCCATGCACGCTGAGTCCGAGGCTTGAAGCCCACTCCAAAGAGGCTGCACGCCGCCTGGCATGCGGGTTGACATTGGCTTGTGGAAACATATGAAAGAGCAGGTCTGAGCCCTTGACTAGCACCCAAAAAATTACAATTGGTGTGGCACAGCGGTCTCTACACATGTGCTTTGGTCAAGCACCAGCACGCTAAGTCCAAGGCTTGAAGCCCGCTCCAAAGAATCTGCACGCCGCCTTGCATGCAAGTTGACATTGGCTCCTGGAAACATATGAAAGAGCAGGTCTGAGTCCTTGACTAGCACCAAAAAATTACAATTGGTGTGGCACAGCGGCCTCTACACATCTGCTTTGGTCAAGCTCCAGCACGCTAAGTCCGAGGCTTGAAGCCCGTTCGAAAGAAGCTGCACGCCGCGTAGCATGCGGGTCGACATTGGTCAGGGGAAACATGTGAAAGAACAAGTGTGTGCCCTTGAATTCTGGTTTCCCTTGAGGGAAAGCAAGTTTTGGCTGGCTAAAGCAAAAATGAAGTTGATGACTGAATCCAAGGGAAGAGGTTTCAGCCCCTAGCTCAACGACTTCCGCGTGGAAAACCACCCTTTCCTCAACAAGACTACTTTAGCGCTTCAAAAGGGGACGGCGCCAAGGAATTTTGTCCTTCCTCCAATCCTAGGCGTGTGAGGTTGCAAAAGTTAACGTTGACTGAAACACCCCCAAGCAGGCTGAGTGGCTGAAGGTAAAAAAGCTATAGTTGTTCGAAATGCGAAAACGGTCCCAACCTTTTTGGGCTTGACAAGATTGGCGAGTCCATTTTTCTGTACAATCTACACATTCCACGGTATCAGCCCAAGACTTTCACCTGGGAAAAGCCACCATCCCCACTAACATGCTGGTTTTAGACGACATAACAGTATAACATGATCAAACTTTCAGCTGCGGGTACGCATGCGGACGATGTGTGCCTGTGAGCACGGGATACGGAACACGAGGAATCAAAAACACAAAAGCCGGGCGCCGCTTGTCGTTTGCGGCTATGGTTGATTTTGCCGCCGCTTGTTGTTTGCGGCTTGGCTTCTCTGGACCATGTGGAGACCAGAGTCTCAGATATCAGATACCGTGGCGCAATGGCTACACACGCGCACACCGCCTTTTCAAGCACTTGACAGGTGATCTATGGAGGCTGGGCTGGGATTGTCGCCCGCTCACCTAGTGTGGGTTTACATCGCCAGCTTCCGTCCCCCATTCTCCTTCCGAAGGCCAACATTCCTAGGTCTGTGTTGCGCACTGGGAAGTTACACTATCTTAGGGAGTTTTGCAGATAAAGCCCAGGCAACAGCACAACAGCATGTCACTGGTGTCATTGTGTCAGGGAACCCCCATCCGGCCAAAAGGAAGAAAGGGCACCGCTGGAGGTCTGGGCCAAGAAATATGTCGGACCTTGTTGAACATTAGCAGGGTGTAACCACAGGAGAAGGAACTTCCGTGTTACGGGCACAAATTGAAGCTACTTCTGCGCACAGATAAGATGAAGCATGACTGCGTGCGAGTAAAAAAGGCGTGGGCCTGTGGCAAGGGATTAGAAATCGCGAAGCAAGAGTGCCCCTCTGCAAGGTGTTGGCGTCTCCGGCGGGCTGAGCACCACCTCGGTCGCGACGCCTGTCTCACGACGGGCTCAGAACGGGCTCGGAGCGGGCGCGGGCCCGGGCCCATTGGCACGGACGGGCACACTTTTCGCAACGTCAGTTTCGCTCGACAATCTTGCTGAGTTGGCGATCAGGCGCAGCTGTGTGGCAGACGCAACGTCTGGACAAGATCACAGCGTAGCAAAACGGAACTAGCTCATCTAAGCCCTACCATAGTGCGCCACAGCAGGCACGCCCTGCATCCTAGTACAGACTACATGGCGGCGCTACAACATGTCGTTAAGTGCGGTGTGCTCAGCTACAGGCTACACTCACATGCTTTATCACAACGAAATCACGGCAACGCACGCGGCTGTGAGCGGATTGCACAAAAACTGCTTTACGCTGGTTTGGGGCTCGGCTGGGGGCGCGCGCCCGCCCGCGCCGACAAGACCGCGACGCAGTGACAGCGTGTAAATAGCTACCGTGCACTCTAGTCTACTGAAGTTGACACGGATTTAGACCCTACTTGCGGGCGCGCCCGCGCCCGGGCGCGGCGCGCGCGCGCCCGCGCGCGCGCCCGGGCGGGCGCGCCCGCGCGCGCCCGCCGAGAAGATCACGCAGTGGCAGTGTGTACTGAGCCGACGTGTGCTATATTACGTTGCGCATAGCTGATTAAGTTACTAGGGCACTGTGGCACAAAATATCTTGCGCTACTTGCAAAGAGGCCTGGGAGTGGGCGCGCGCGCAGGCGCGCGCAAATCCCGCGCGCGCCCGCACGCGCAAACAAGATCGCGCAGTGACAACGAGTGCTTGGCTAACCAGTCGCACGCGCGGGCGCGCGCGGCGGGCGCGCGCGCGCGCGCCCGCCCGCGCTGACAAGATCGCGCAGGAACAACGTGCATTCAGCCAACGTGTACTCTAGTCTTTGGTTGACACTGAATCTGGACCCTCTGACTCACCGGCGCAGAAAAACGTTCCCCTTGGCCTGGGAATGCAGAAGCGGCAGGCCCGCCCGCGCCCGCCCGCCCAGAAGATCACGGAGTGGCGACGTGTACTGACCCGACGTGTGCCATATTACATTGCGCATAGCTAATTAAGTTTCTAGGGCACTGTTGCACAAAATATCTTGCGCTACTTGCAAAGAGGCCTGGGAGCGGGCGCGCGCGCAGGCGCGCGCAAATCCCGCGCGCGCCCGCACGCGCAAACAAGATCGCGCAGTCACAACGTGTGCTTGGCTAACCAGTCGCACGAGCGGGCGCGCGCGGCGGGCGCGCGCGCGCGCCCGCCCGCGCTGACAAGATCGCGCAGGAACAACGTGTACTTAGCCAACGTGTACTCTAGTCTACTTAGGTTGACACTGATTTGGACCCTATGATTTTTCCGGCGCAGAAATACTTTTTCTTGCCATGGGAATGCGGAAGCGGCAGGCCCGAGCGCCCGGGCGGGCGCGCGCGCCCGCCGCGCGCCGCGCGCGCCCACGGGCGCGCTTCCCCGCCCGGGCGCGGCGCCCGGCGGAGCGGCGCGCGCCCGGGCGCGCGCCCGGGCGCGCGCCCGCGCGCGCGCCCGCCGAGAAGATCACGCAGTGGCGGCGTGTACTGAGCGGACGTGTGCCATATTACATTGCGCATAGCTGATTAAGTTCCTAGGGCACTGTGGCGCAAAATACTTTGCGCTAATTTGGAAGTTGCGCACGCAAAAACTGTGCTGCGTTGCGCCAAAGAAGCGCAAGCAAAGACCAGATCCCGGCGTTGCCAAACGTTATTAGCTGATTGAAACTCTACGTTGCAACACAGTAGTTAATTCTTTGCGCAAGTTTGGCGTTTGCCTGAGGGCGCGCGCGCCCGCCTGCGCCCCCTGCATCCTACCAAAGACAGGGTCGGGTCACGCCGGTACAACGTGTACCTTGCTGACGTACACTGTACCTACGCTGCCTCCTAGCACAGACAGGATCACGGCGTTACAGCGTGTTATTAGCTGATCTAACATCGCGCGCATCGCGCCAGAAAGGTGCTTTACTCTAGTTTGGGATTGGCATGCGGGCGTGCAAGCGCCCTGTGTCCTAGCACAGACAGCGGCGTTGCAAGCAGAAAGACCCTGAGCTAAACTTTACCATGTTGTGCTGCAGCGTTTTGGGGCGCGTGCGCGCCCCGCGCTAGTTGGGCGAACGCGTGCCCGCAGTGGGCTTTGAAGATAGCGCTACTCTGAGACTAAGAGTAGTCACGCTAACAGGAATAATAGCTAACAGGAATAATAGTAGTGATACGCCTAGTTTGATTTGTGAACATCTAGTGGTAGTAGTTGTCCTTTTGCTGCGGGACTCTTGCCAGGACGTAACGCGGCCCGGTGCTTGTTATGCTCGTTCCCTAAAAGTCCCTGGCAAGGGGGGGCCGTTCAAGCACAAGCAAACGCCACTGTCGCACATGCGTGATTTCTCCTGGATGAAGCGAAGGGTGTTCATTCAATTTTGCTCAGGCTTTCGGGCTGATATACCTTTGGGTTTCCCAGACCAAAAGCAAGCCATGCTCTGAAGAAAAACAAAAAAGCGGGTATTTGGAGTAGAGGATTGCCCAGACTCTTGAATCAAGAACCTTGTCCACTCGCACCCTCAAACACCCACTGTTTTGCGTTCCATAGTCTTCTGCCAGCACCGCTGCCAGCGGCGCCACCAGCACCGCACCCGCGCAGCGGCAGCATGACCCGGCCAAAAGCAGCGTTGCCTGGGCTGCCCGCTTCGACTTTGGCATGTTTCCCGAGAAAAACAAGGTTGACTGACAGAACGGGGTAGAAAAATGGCAAAGCCGCTTTCCGCGCACCAAAGTGGTTGATTCCAATCAATGTCTACCTTCCCACTAAAGCAGATGTTCTGCGCAGCAAGCCGCAAGCTGAAGCCCAAGTTTCGCTGGTGCAGCAGGTGCAGGACGTGCAGGTAAACTAACATGCTCCAAATAAGCGGAAGGACTGTTCAGACGGTCAATCACGGTTGAAGTTGTCGACAGAGGGAATCAACATGCAACAAGCTTAGCTGTCAACATACTTTTACTTTTAGTGTGCGTTAACAGGAAACCCAAGGACACCAATCATTTTAGAGGGTCTGAATTCAGAGACAAGCCCAACTCACGATGAAACATCACATCCGGTTGGCTGAAAACGCACGGGTCGGGCTGCAGCACGCCAAGCCGTTCGGCTCCCCGCGTCTAGTCTTGTCGTAGCCACGCGTCTAGCCTTGGATGGGCCGAATTCTCAGCTGCCCTTCTCCTAGTCTGCAATCAACACTTCAAGCAAAAACACAGCTGGAAGGACAAGGTTGACAGAAGCTTCTTCTGTCCCTTTAGGAGAACGGGGTGGGTGGTCCTGCGCACTGGTGCGTCTAAACCCCCCTGTTAGTTTGTTTTGACGGAAAACAAAAAGAAACATTTATTTTAGGGGCCCCTCATTTGAAGACAAACCCAACTCAAGATGAAACACCGGGCTGGCTGAAAAAAAACACGGGCCGGGCTTTGAGCCCCAGGTTCTTGATGGGTCTTGGGCAGGCCCGTCCTCGCACTTTTTTGGGATCAACTTCAGATTTTGGCACAATGTCTGCTCGCATGCCGAGCCGCTGGGCTCTCCAGGTCGCTGCCACGCGTCTTGCCTTGGGTGGCCCCAATTCTCAGCTCCCACAAAGGAAAAGAAGAAGGCCCCTTCCACCCCGGGTTTGGGATGGGTGCGCATGCCGAGCCGCTCGGCACACGTCCAGTCTCGTCCCTGCCACGCGTCTTGCCTTGGGTGGCAGCTCCCAGGCGAAAAAAAAGGAAAAGAAGAAGTTGGTCTTTGAAGGAAAAAATAGCCCCCCCCCCCCATACGAACCCCGATCCGCACCCCTTTGGAAAAACACCTCCGATTTTGGTATGGTCTGCTCGCACGCCAAGCCGCGTGTCCATCCAGTCTCGTCCCTGCCACGCGTCTTGCCTTGGATGGCCCGAAGTCTCAGCTCCCAGGCAAAAACAAAGGACAAGAAGAAGGCCCCCATAGCGTCGAAATCATAGCACGCTTATTGTTTGACCACGGTTGGCCCGAAAGCAGAACATCGCAAGCGAGGTCGGCCCAACGCTGCAGGATGCGTTCTTTTTCCCTACACTTCGTGAAGCAAGCGCGAGACAGCACCAGGCAAGGTGCTCTGCGCAAACTGGTCGGTGCAAGTTGGTCTGCGCAAGTTGCTCTACGCAAGTTGCACTGTGCAAGTTGAGGAAAAAATACCCCCCCCCCCCCCATACGAACCCCGGGCCGCACCCCCTTGGAAAAACACCTCCGATTTTGGTATGGTCTGCTCGCACGCCAAGCCGCGTGTCCACCACCCAGTCTCGTCCCTGCCACGCGTCTTGCCTTGGATGGCCCGAAGTCTCAGCTCCCAGGCAAAAACAAAGGACAAGAAGAAGGCCCCCATAGCGTCGAATTCATAGCACGCTTATTGTTTGCCTTGTTGGGTGACGTTGGAAGGAAAACTAGACCACGGTTGGCCCGAAAGCAGAACATCGCAAGCGAGGTCGGCCCAACGCTGCAGGATGCGTTCTTTTCCCAGCACCAGGCAAGGTGCTCTGCGCAAACTGGTCGGTGCAAGTTGGTCTGCGCAAGTTGCTCTACGCAAGTTGCACTGTGCAAGTTGAGGATAAAAATACCCCCCCCCCCCATACCAACCCCGTTGGAAAAACACCTCCGATTTTGGTATGGTCTGCTCGCACGCCAAGCCGCGTGTCCACCATCCAGTCTCGTCCCTGCCACGCGTCTTGCCTTGGATGGCCCGAAGTCTCAGCTGCCCTTTTCCTAGTCTGCAATCAGCATTTAGCAAACGGAAGCCAATCACTACTGGGGCCCCTCACTCATTTGGAGACGAACCCGCCTCAAGATCAAACAACAGGTGGCTGAAAAGCACACGCGCTTCAAGTGCGAATGCGCAGCGTGTTTACCTGGATGATGTTCACGGAAAAAATGGACCCCGCGCATGCCGAGCCGCTCGGCGCACGTCCAGTCTCGCCCCTGCCATGCGTCTTGCCTTGGGTGGCCCAAATTCTTAGCTCCCATTCGAAAACAAAGACCCCAGTCTGCAATCAGCACTTAGCAAACGGAAGCCAATCACGACTGGGGCCCCTCACTCATTTGGAGACAAACCCGTCTCAAGATGAAACAACATCCAATGAAAAGACACACACGCCTTTTTGCGTCGAATGGCGCAGCATGTTTACCATCTTGACCCCCCCCCCATACCCGGTTTTGGATGGCCGCGCGTGCCGAAGCCGCACCGGAGAGTTCCAATCGCTTCGGTGCGGTGGGAGTTGGCCTTGGATGGCCCCATTCCTGCAATCAGCATTTAGCAAACGGAAGCCAATCACTACTGGGGCCCCTCACTCATTTGGAGACTAACCCGTCTCAAGATGAAACAACAGGTGCCTGAAAAGCACACACGCTTCAAGCGTCGCATGCGCAGCATGTTTACCTTCTTGACCCCCCCCCACGCCGGGTTTTGGATGGGCGCGCGTGCCGAGCCGCTCGGCCCACGTCCAGTCTCGTCCCTGCCGCGCGTCTTGCCGGGTTGGGCGAAAACACAAGGAAAAGAAGAAGCCCCTTTAGACAACCAGGACCGCACTGGCGCAACGTCCATCTCGCCCTGCCACGCGTCTCTGCTTGGTGGCCCCAAATGCTTAGCTCCCATTCGAAAACAAAGCCCCCAGTCTGCAATCAGCACTTAGCAAACGGAAGCCAATCACTACTGGGGCCCCTCACTCATTTGGAGACAAACCCGTCTCAAGATGAAACAACAGGTGCCTGAAAAGCACACACGCTTCAAGCGTCGAATGCGCAGCATGTTTACCTTCTTGACCCCCCCCCCATGCCGGGTTTTGGATGGGCGCGCGTGCCGAGCCGCTCGGCCCACGTCCAGTCTCGTCCCTGCCACGCGTCTTGCCTTGGATGGCCCCCGTCCCATGCAATCATCACTTAGCAAACGTAAGCCAATCACCTACTACTGGGGCCCCCTCACTACATTTGGAGACAAACCCTCTCAAGATGAAACCAACGGTGCCTGAAAGCACACACGCTTCAATCGTCGAATGCGCAGCATGGTTTACCTTCTTGACCCCCCCCACGCCGGGTTTGGATGGGCGCGCGTGCCAGCCGCTCTGCCCGTCCAGTCTCGTCCCTGCCGCGCGTCTTGCCTTGGGTGGGCGAAAACACAAAGGAAAAGAAGAAGGCCCCTTTAGACAACCGAGCCGCTCGGCGCACGTCCAGTCTCGTCCCTGCCACGCGTCTTGCCTTGGGTGGCCCAAAAACCCAGCTCCCAGGCAAAAACAAAGGACAAGAAGAAGGCCCCCATAGCGTCGAAATCATAGCACGCTTATTGTTTGACCACGGTTGGCCCGAAAGCAGAACATCGCAAGCGAGGTCGGCCCAACGCTGCAGGATGCGTTCTTTTTCCCTACACTTCGTGAAGCAAGCGCGAGACAGCACCAGGCAAGGTGCTCTGCGCAAACTGGTCGGTGCAAGTTGGTCTGCGCAAGTTGCTCTACGCAAGTTGCACTGTGCAAGTTGAGGAAAAAATAGCCCCCCCCCCCCCATACCAACCCCGTTGGAAAAACACCTCCGATTTTGGTATGGTCTGCTCGCACGCCAAGCCGCGTGTCCACCATCCAGTCTCGTCCTTGCCACGCGTCTTGCCTTGGATGGCCCGAAGTCTCAGCTGCCCTTCTCCTAGTCTGCAATCAGCATTTAGCAAACGGAAGCCAATCACTACTGGGGCCCCTCACTCATTTGGAGACGAACCCGCCTCAAGATCAAACACCAGGTGGCTGAAAAGCACACGCGCTTCAAGTGCGAATGCGCAGCGTGTTTACCTGGATGATGTTCACGGAAAAAATGGACCCCGCGCATGCCGAGCCGCTCGGCGCACGTCCAGTCTCGCCCCTGCCAAGCGTCTTGCCTTGGGTGGCCCAAATTCTTAGCTCCCATTCGAAAACAAAGACCCCAGTCTGCAATCAGCACTTAGCAAACGGAAGCCAATCACTACTGGGGCCCCTCACTCATTTGGAGACGCCTGAAAAGCACACACGCTTCAAGCGTCGAATGCGCAGCATGTTTACCTTCTTGACCCCCCCCCCCCCCACGCCGGGTTTTGGATGGGCGCGCGTGCCGAGCCGCTCGGCCCACGTCCAGTCTCGTCCCTGCCGCGCGTCTTGCCTTGGATGGCCCCAGTCTGCAATCAGCACTTAGCAAACGGAAGCCAATCACTACTGGGGCCCCTCACTCAATTGGAGACAAACCCGTCTCAAGATGAAACAACAGGTGCCTGAAAAGCACACACGCTTCAAGCGTCGAATGCGCAGCATGTTTACCTTCTTGACCCCCCCCCCACGCCGGGTTTTGGATGGGCGCGCGTGCCGAGCCGCTCGGCCCACGTCCAGTCTCGTCCCTGCCGCGCGTCTTGCTTCCAGTCTCGTCCCTGCCACGCGTCTTGCCTTGGGTGGCCCGAATTCTCAGATAGAGCAAGCCAACAACATGTGCGACCCAGGTTGCCAAGATATTACCATTAAGAATAGCAGTCCCAAATAGACATCCATATATTCAGGGAGACCGTGGAATGAGACAGACTTTCCAGCCGCGAAAAATATGGTCAAGATTTGTGGGAGTGTTGCAGGGCGGGGGGCCTACCAAGGCGGAATCGAACCCGTCGAGGGGGGA
Organism: Effrenium voratum; assembly: GCA_963377175.1. Lineage (NCBI taxonomy): Eukaryota > Dinophyceae > Suessiales > Symbiodiniaceae > Effrenium > Effrenium voratum. The sequence goes on from CAUJNA010003558.1 coordinate 94,175, forward strand.
GTCAGGGGAGGTGGGGGGGTCAGTTGCTCCTGCTCTGTGCAATGTGGCACAAACCCGCCTCCTCTTGGTAAAAGCTCAAAGCGTGGATACCCCGTTGTATATTACTGCGCGTGCGAGAACATCTTGCTTTTTGCAGTCAAAGCGTCACCACAGCCGGGTCCGCCGTAGCCGCGCCTGAAGCTTCGTCGAAAGTCGCTGGTCACGGAAGCAGCACTCGAATGGAAAGACCCCCGCGCACGCAAATGCGCCTTAAGTGATACCAGTAGAGCCGGCGAAGCCGGTGGGCGGAAGTTCTAAAGCGAGAAGAGTGCCTATAGGAAGAGCTTGGCATGCGTTTGTTTGAAGAGCTGCTGGGCACAGCGCACTGGCGCAGGCTTGTCTCTTTCTTTCTTTCTTTCTTTCTTTCCTTCCTTCCTTCCTTCCTTCCTTCTTTCTTTCTTTCTTTCTGTCTGTCTGTCTGTCTGTCTGTCTTTCTCTCTCTCTCTCTGTCTTTCTCTCTTTCTTTCTTCCTTTCGTTCTTCCTACATTTCTCTCTTTCTCTCTTTCTCTATTTCTTTCTTTATTTCTGTCGCTCTTTCTTTCTTTATTTCTTTTTTCCATGCTTTCTTTCTGTGCCTCTGTGTCTTTGTCTCTCTCCTCCGTCTCTGTCTTTCTCCTTTTTTTTTTTCTCTCTCTCTCTCTCTCTTTCTCTCTCTTTCTATTTGATCTATCTATCTATCTATCTATCTAACTACCTATCACCTGACCAATCTGCACTTGACCTTGCAGGGGAACAGAATGCTGCGCCTGCCACAAAGTCTGCGCCTCAGGCTGCCAACGTACTGCGCCTGCCACTGCGCGGCCGTGCCATTGGGGAACTTTCCGGCCCCGTGGCAAGACTGTGGCAAGCCGTGGCGAGACTGTGCGCTAAACAGGGCTACGCTTCGCGTGTCTAGCATGTCTAACTCCACTTTTCGTATTACGGAAGTTTTCTAACTAAACTTCCTTTGATCATCTTGAAGCATGCCTCTCTGCCAGGGGTTTTAGTTGAGCTTCTTGGAGCATCTCTTAGAGGCATCTCTCACCCAACTTTCCTGCAGTTCAGGCACCCAACCAGCACATAAATAAAATAACGGGTAGGAAACCAGAGAAACACAGTGGCATTACAAAAAGCGCTTAAGCCACCTCATGGTGGATGACTCTGACAAAGCACGCACCCTGGCGAGTGGGAGGCAATGAACATGTTGCCTGACATCACCCTGAAGGAAACTCAAAAGCAAAATGGATGCCCAAAAGGGTCAATATGTGGGTCTGTCTTTTTTTGAAGGCACTGTAGCAGTGGCATTTGTGGGCTTAAAAGGAAACTAAAAGGAAAGCCACACTTTTCATGGCCCCTAAACCAGCCAACACAAGTTTTGTGAACCTGTGTCCCAAGTCGTTTTGTCGCCTTCAGTGGGTCCAACATGCCCTTGCGGGTCACGATGATCTGCTTGGGCTGCTCCTCCGCGGGCAGTGGTCGGATCAGCACCACCACCTGCGGACTCGAAGGAAGCCAGGAGCAGCTGTCCTAACGCCAACGATCCCTCGCTGCCAAATAGATTCCGAATGTACCAAAAAATGGAAACCGGACAGTGGATGAACCCTCATCAGTTTCCAAATGTACCCAAAAACGGAGGTTGGTCCCAAGATTGTTCCACCCGATCCCAAAAGAATGTAGGCTCGAGTCCGGTTCGGCTGATGCACGAACAAAAAGAATGGGGAAAGGGTATTAACTAACTTCTTGCTTTGCAGTCAAAGCATCCGTGCGTCGCGTGCCAGGATGTCCGTACGGCCTCTCGAATGAGCCCGCGCGCAAAATAGTGAGAGGAACCCGTAGAAATACAGTGGCGTTGCAACATGCGGTCTTAAACCGCCTCATAGGCAATCTTGCGAAGCCCAAAAGGTAAATATTTGGGTCTGTCTGTTGCTGAGGGTAAGCCAAAAGGAAAAACACAATTTTGGTGGTCCCCTAAAAAGGACACCCAAATATGTCCACGCCTGTGTCTGTGTGTCGCCTCCAATCTACTACTACCATGATACTACCATGTGCTTACAGAACTCCTGATAGCTCCTTAAACCCCCTAAAAATTCAATTTTTGACACTTCCAGCTCCTTTGCAACCGTCCAACCACCTTCTAGCAGTGGGTCGAACATGCCCTTGCGGGTCACGATGGTCTGCTTGGGCTGCTCCTCCACGGGCAGCGGTCGGATTCGGATCAGCGCCGCCACCTGCGGACGTGAAGGAAGTTGCGGATCGCTTGGCATCGACTACATGCGGGCGTGGCTTTTTGAGGGAATCCCCAAAATGGTTTTTTTCACTAACCGCAAAAGACAAGCCAATGACACTTGTCAGCTATCGCTGCTGCCTCCTCGGCAGTCCCCTTTTTGTTGGGCTGAAAAGGAAGCCAAAGGAAAACTGGGCCTCCCCTATTTTTGACACCCCAAACAACAATTCCCACCCGAAACGAGTTGCGCACGGCTGTGTCTCAGTCCAGTGAGTCCAACATGCCCTTGCGGGTGTGCTTGGGCTGCTCCTCCACGGGCAGCGGTCGAATTCGGACAGCGCCGCCGCCTGCGGACGTGAAGGAAGTTGCGGATCGGCATCGACTACATGCGGGCGTGGCTTTTTTTAGGGAATCCCTAAAATTGTGGTTTTCACTAACCCCGCAAGACAAGCCAGTGACACTTGTCAGCTATCGCTGCTGCCTCCTTGGCAGTCCCCTTTTTTGTTGGGCTGAAAAGGAAGCCAAAGAAAAACTGGGTCTCCCCTATTTTTGGCACCCCGAACAAAAATGTCCACCCAAAACGAGTTGCGCGCACCTGTGTCCCAGTCATTTTTGCGCCTCCAGTGGATGCAACATGCCCTTGCGGGTCTGCTTGGGATGCTCCTCCACGGGCAGCGGTCGGATTCGGATCAGCGCCGCCACCTGCGGACGTGAAGGAAGTTGCGGATCGCTTGGCATCGGCTACATGCGGGCGTGGCTTATTTAGGGAATCCCCAAAATGGTGTTTTTCACTAACCGCAAAAGACAAGCCAATGACGCTTGTCAGCTATCGCTGCTGCCTCCTCGGCAGTCCCCTTTTTTGTTGGGCTGAAAAGGAAGCAAAAAGAAAACTGGGCCTCCCCTATTTTTGACACCCCAAACAACAATTCCCACCCGAAACGAGTTGCGCACGGCTGTGTCTCAGTCTTTTTCTCGCCTCCAGTGCGTCCAACATGCCCTTGCGGGTGTGCTTGGGCTGCTCCTCCACGGGCAGCGGTCGAATTCGGATCAGCGCCGCCGCCTGCGGACGTGAAGGAAGTTGCGGATCGATTGGCATCGACTACATGCGGGCGTGGCTTTTTTTAGGGAATCCCTAAAATTGTGGTTTTCACTAACCCCGCAAGACAAGCCAGTGACACTTGTCAGCTATCGCTGCTGCCTCCTTGGCAGTCCCCTTTTTTGTTGGGCTGAAAAGGAAGCCAAAGAAAAACTGGGTCTCCCCTATTTTTGGCACCCCGAACAAAAATGTCCACCCAAAACAAGTTGCGCGCACCTGTGTCCCAGTCATTTTCTCGCCTCCAGGTGATGCAACATGCCCTTGCCGGTGTGCTTGGGCTGCTCCTCCACGTGCAGCGGTCGGATTCGGATCAGCGCCGCCACCTGCGGACGTGAAGGAAGTTGCGGATCGCTTGGCATCGGCTACATGCGGGCGTGGCTTATTTAGGGAATCCCCAAAATGGTGTTTTTCACTAACCGCAAAAGAGAAGCCAATGACGCTTGTCAGCTATCGCTGCTGCCTCCTCGGCAGTCCCCTTTTTTGTTGGGCTGAAAAGGAAGCAAAAAAAAAACTGGGCCTCCCCTATTTTTGGCACCCCAGACAACAATTCCCACCCAAAACGAGTTGCGCACGGCTGTGTCTCAGTCCAGTGAGTCCAACATGCCCTTGCGGGTGTGCTTGGGCTGCTCCTCCACGGGCAGCGGTCGAATTCGGATCAGCGCCGCCGCCTGCGGACGTGAAGGAAGTGCGGATCGATTGGCATCGACTACATGCGGGCGTGGCTTTTTTTAGGGAATCCCTAAAATTGTGGCTTTCACTAACCCCGCAAGACAAGCCAGTGACACTTGTCAGCTATCGCTGCTGCCTCCGTGGCAGTCCCCTTTTTGGTTATTTTTGACACCCCGAACAAAAATGTCCACCCAAAACGAGTTGCGCGCACCTGTGTCCCAGTCATTTTCGCGCCTCCAGTGGGTGCAACATGCCCTTGCGGGTCTGCTTGGGATGCTCCTCCACGGGCAGCGGTCGGATTCGGATCAGCGCCGCCACCTGCGGACGTGAAGGAAGTTGCGGATCGCTTGGCATCGGCTACATGCGGGCGTGGCTTAATCCCCAAAATGGTGGTTTTCAAAGTTTTCACTAACCCCGCAAGACAAGCCAGTGACACTTGTCAGCTATCGCTGCTGCCTCCTTGGCAGTCCCCTTTTTTGTTGGGCTGAAAAGGACAAGGAAGAAAAACTTGGTCTCCCCTATTTTTGACACCCCGAACAAAAATGTCCACCCAAAACGAGTTGTCCCAGTCATTTTTGCGCCTCCAGTGGGTGCAACATGCCCTTGCGGGTCTGCTTGGGATGCTCCTCCACGGGCAGCGGTCGGATTCGGATCAGCGCCGCCACCTGCGGACGTGAAGGAAGTTGCGGATCGCTTGGCATCGACTACATGCGGGCGTGGCATATTTAGGTGAATCCCCAAAATGGTGTTTTTCACTAACCACAAAAGACAAGCCAATGACGCTTGTAAGCTATCGCTGCTGCCTCCTCGGCAGTCCCCTTTTTTGTTGAGCTGAAAAGCTAAAGGAAAACTGGGTTTCCCGCATTTTTGGCACCCCGAATAAAAATGTCCACCCAAAACAAGTTGCACGCATTTGTGTCCCAGTCATTTTCTCGCCTCCAGTGGATGCAACATGCCCTTGAAGGTCTGCTTGGGATGCTCCTCCACGGGCATCAGCGCCGCCACCTGCGGACGTGAAGGAAGTTGCGGATCGCTTGGCATCGACTACATGCGGGCGTGGCTTATTTAGGGAATCCCCAAAATGGTGTTTTTCACTAACCACAAAAGACAAGCCAATGACGCTTGTAAGCTATCGCTGCTGCCTCCTCGGCAGTCCCCTTTTTTGTTGAGCTGAAAAGCTAAAGGAAAACTGGGTTTCCCCCATTTTTGGCACCCCGAATAAAAATGTCCACCCAAAACGAGTTGCGCGCATTTGTGTCCCAGTCATTTTCTCGCCTCCAGTGGATGCAACATGCCCTTGAAGGTCTGCTTGGGATGCTCCTCCACGGGCATCAGCGCCGCCACCTGCGGACGTGAAGGAAGTTGCGGATCGCTTGGCATCGGCTACATGCGGGCGTGGCTTATTTAGGGAATCCCCAAAATGGTGTTTTTCACTAACCGCAAAAGACAAGATTCGCTTGTCAGCTATCGCTGCTGCCTCCTCGGCAGTCCCCTTTTGTGTTGGGCTGAAAAGGAAGCAAAAAAAAAACTGGGCCTCCCCTATTTTTGACACCCCAAACAACAATTCCCACCCAAAACGAGTTGCGCACGGCTGTGTCTCAGTCTTCTTCTCGCCTCCAGTGAGTCCAACATGCCCTTGCCGGTGTGCTTGGGCTGCTCCTCCACGGGCAGCGGTCGAATTCGGATCAGCGCCGCCACCTGCGGACGTGAAGGAAGTTGCGGATCGATTGGCATCGACTACATGCGGGCGTGGCTTTTTTTAGGGAATCCCCCAAAATGTGGTTTTCACTAACCCCGCAAGACAAGCCAGTGACACTTGTCAGCTATCGCTGCTGCCTCCTTGGCAGTCCCCTTTTTTGTTGGGCTGAAAAGGACAAGGAAGCCAAAGAAAAACTTGGTCTCCCCTATTTTTGACACCCCGAACAAACATGTCCACCCAAAACGAGTTGCGCGCACCTGTGTCCCAGTCATTTTCTCGCCTCCAGTGAGTCCAACATGCCCTTGCGGGTGTGCTTGGGCTGCTCCTCCACGGGCAGCAGTCGAATTCGGATCAGCGCCGCCACCTGCGGACGTGAAGGAAGTTGCGGATCGCTTGGCATCGACGGCATCGACTACATGCGGGCGTGGCTTATATAGGGAATCCCCAAAATGGTGTTTTTCACTAACCGCAAAAGACAAGCCAATGACGCTTGTCAGCTATCGCTGCTGCCTCCTCGGCAGTCCCCTTTTTTGTTGGGCTGAAAAGGAAGCCAAAGGAAAACTGGGCCTCCCCTATTTTTGACACCCCAAACAACAATTCCCACCCAAAACGAGTTGCGCACGCCTGTGTCCCAGTCTTTTTCTCGCCTCCAGTGAGTCCAACATGCCCTTGCGGGTGTGCTTGGGCTGCTCCTCCACGGGCAGCAGTCGAATTCGGATCAGCGCCGCCACCTGCGGACGCGAAGGAAGTTGCGGATCGATTGGCCTCGGCTACATGCGGGCGTGGCTTATTTGGGGAATCCCCAAAATGGTGGTTCTCACTAACGCCAAAAGACAAGCCAATGACACTTGTCAGCTATCGCTGCTGCCTCCTCGGCAGTCCCCTTTTTTGTTGGGCTGAAAAGCTCAAGGAAAACTGGGTTTCCCCCATTTTTGACACCCCGAACAAAAATGTCCACCCAAAACGAGTTGCGTGCACCTGTGTCCCAGTCTTTTTCTCGCCTCCAGTGGGTCCAACATGCCCTTGCGATTCTGCTTGGGCTGCTCCTGCACGGGCAGCAGTCGAATTCGGATCAGCGCCGCCACCTGCGGGCGCGAAGGAAGTTGCGGATCGATTGGCATCGACTACATGCGGGCTTGGCTTTTTTAGGGAATCCACAAAATGGTGGTTTTCACTAACCCCAAAAGACAAGCCAGTGACACTTGTCAGCTATCGCTGCTGCCTCCTGGGCGGTCTTCCACTTGGCGAGCTGCGACAAGCGCTTCTGAGCCGCCCCCATCGAGGTGCGAACGATCTTCAAGCGCAGCTGTCCTAACGGTTCTAACGCCAATGCGCCCTTGCTGCCACTAGTTTCCGGGAAGTGGATGAGCCCTCGCCAGTTTCTTTCCGATGTACCAAAAAACGGAGGAAAATGGAGAAGTGTGGAAAGGAACTCCCGCCCTTCTATAAAAGCCTGCCGCCGAGGCGCTCAGCTTCCCACATCCAATCTCGTCGTTGCCACACGTCTTGCCTCGGGTGGCCCGAATTCTAGTCTGCAACCACCATTTCTGCAGCGGAAACCCAGCTAAAAGGACAAGGTCGTGGGTGCCGCGCGCTGGTGTGTCCTTTTTGGGACCCCCCCGCTTTAGTTTGCTCTAACAGGAAGTCAAAAGAAAACCAATCATATTGGGGTTCCCTCGTTTAGAGACAAAGCCAACTGAAGATGAATGCTGCAAAACGCACGGACCACCGACGAACTCATACCATGTTTACTGTTTACCTTGTTGGATGATGCCCATTGCCCATGTGTCACGCCAAGCCGCTCGGCCCACGTCCAGTCTCGTGCCTGCCATGCGTCTTGCCTTGGATGGCCCGAATTCTCAGCTGCCCTTCTCCTAGTCTGTTTTTCGAAGACCGCTCATTCAAGTGGAAACCAACCATTATTAGGGCCCCTCGCCCATTTAGAGACAAACCCGCTTCAAGATGAAACAACAGGTGGCTGAAAAGCGCACTTTGAGCGTCGACTTCGTGGCATGTTTACCTTGCTGGATAATGGGCCGGGGAAAAAATTGGAACCCTCCTCCCCCCGCGCCCCCCACACCCGGGTTTTGGGTGGGCGCCGTCCTTGCGTCACCTCTTTCAAACAAATTAAGATTTTGGTACGGTGTCTGCTCGCACGCCGAGCCGCGCAGCCCATGTCCAGCCTTGTCCCTGCCATGCGTCTTGCCTTGGTAGGGGCAACGAAACCGCCCCTTTCCCAATGTGCCCAAATTCGAAACTCGTGGGGCCCCGTGTCTTTGCAGGTGTCCATGGCAATCCAAGCTATCCAAAAACACACTTCACGGGCGGAACAGCTGGCTAATGTGATTTTCTTTGCGTTGCGAAAGGCGAATCCCTGGCACGCTGAATTAAAGAGAGTAGATCCCCAACCCAGAATTGGTTCCGGCGTTGGGCTCGCTCTGCGTTGCCGGCCACGCCCTGGCCATCTTTAGGACCAACCCGTGGGCCCACAGCTTTAAGGAACTTCAGCGACCCTTCAGGAAAACCATGGGAACTCTGTACCCAGCCCTTTCCAGGCCCCAGGCCAAACAACATTTTGGGTCCGTCGGATTTAGAGGGGCCCGTGGCCCCAAAGGCAAGCGACGGAGCCATGGAGGGCGCCTTTTCCTGGGTCCACTAAAGTGACATGGACACGGACTCTGAATTCTGAATGGGTTTGCTTTTGTTTAATGGAAAGCCAAAAGAACATTTTCTTGAGCAAGTCATCACCTGAATAGGAAACCTATGCGTAGGACACGCCCGCCTGGAGTTTGATTTTGTTTGAGCTCAAGTACCCTCGGTGGAATTTCGGGGGGCAGCAGTCGACTGGGGAGAGTATGTGAATGTGGCACACCAGCGTGGCCCGCCTTTGTAAGTAGAAAGGATCGGCCTGTTTGTTTGGGGGTCAAGCGATCTCAATTTGATCCTTTGTTTGAGGGGTCTGCCAGCCATTGAAGCGACCAACATCTCACATAGACATGCCTCAGATCAATGCTTGGCAGGGGGCGTCTGACGTGCGTCCCAAACCTGGGGCGTCTGCTCCTGCAGCAGGTACGTCTTCTCGGTGTGCCAGGACCCGATGAAGTGGCTGACGTTCTCGTACCGGTGGCTCTTGCGGTACTCCAGCAGCTGTCCTCACACAGCGGGTGATGCGTGGTGTGATCTGTCAGATTCAGTGAAGCAAGAGCGAGAAAACCGACTCCAACCAAAAAGCAAGCTACATGGCTGGTGCAGTGGAAGATCTGGGATCAAATAAGTTGACACTCTGCCAACTCCACAACTGAGAAGCTTCAGAATGAGACAGAACAGGCAGAAAGCCAGCAGATCGCCACCCGAAAAAGCTGATGCGAGCCAGCTTCTGACGAGCTTGCCCACGAGCTCATGGCCATACGCCCGGCCATTCGGCGATGGGTGTTGCAGCACGCTAGCCACCATCTCAGCAAAAAGCACGTGGCGATGTCTCACGATCCAATGGAGCTACTTGCCCCTTCTCTCTTTTTTTTTGGGGGGGGGGGGCCTAAAATAAAAACACCCATGTGTTAAGACCAATGAGGCGCTGGGCTCCTAACAGGCATCTCCTCCAAAATGAGGTTTTGCTTTGGAGGGAATATGAAAAGCAGAATCGTGGGAAATCCCCTAGCTTTGGTGTACAGAGTTGGGCTTCCCCAAATGGGGTGTGTTTTAAGGCTTATAAGGGCATCCTTTCTTTCAAGTTGGTTTTAAAAGGACACCAAACCGCATCGATCGTGCTGCGAGTCCAAGGCGCGACCCAGGACGGCATGTCCACGCGGCACCTCCCCAGGCACCACGCCAGGTCTGGCGCCAGAGCGGTCACACGCAGGAACACCTCAGAGGGCAGCGTGGCGTTGCGCCACACGGAGGCAAGCAAACTAGCAAATCCCCCGATTCAGACAGGGCGCCATGGCTTCTGGCTCATCGCACGCCCCATCCAGCCACTGCTCGTACGGCGACTCCTCCTCTGGCAGCTTCGGCAGCTTCGGAGGGTCTCGGTCACGCAATGGCAAGACTCTGGGCCTTCAAACTCCGGGAAAATTTCTGGGTGTTTTAGGAGACCCCTACAATCTGCCGAACTCCAGTGGTTTAGCTACAATCTGGGCATAAGCACACACGCGTGGCGTCGCTGGCCATGCAAAATCATTACACCTCGCGCGCCAGTGAACCCCATTGGATGCCCTGATCATCAAACTACGACTTGTTCGAATTTGTGGGAGCTTGCGGGGCTCAGCCAGGAAACGGATTTACGTTCAGGCCTCCTTCCCTTGAAAAAGCTGCACGTGGCCCGCAAACATGCCAATGGCAATGGGAACAAAGCACGCTAATATGGCCAGGTCGCCGCCATCCTGGCTCCTGTCACGGTTAGGCCACAGCGCAGACATCATCTGACTCCACGAGGACTTCGCCGCATCCCGCATGGCCAGTGCGCGGACCCGCGCGCGCTGCTCTGCCGGCGTGATCGCCGCCTTGATCAGGCTGCGACCATCCGCCATCACGGGGTGAGCACACGCAGTCTGACTTAGCAGGCTGCTGTCTGACTTTGAGCTACTGTCTGACTTTGAGCTGCTGTCTGGCTTTGAGCTGCTGTCTGGCTCTGAGCTGCTGTCTGGCTTTTGGGCCGCACAGCAACACGCGAACGGAACTGATGTAATGTGAACTCTTGGGGCTCGAGCGTGTTTGCCTCCTCAGGTGAACCATGAGTGGACACCAAGCTTCGAAAAGAACAACCCTACAAGCGCCCTGCGCTGCGAGAAAAACAAGCGGGTGGGCTCTCAAGCTAGGGGAATGGACTGCGATGTTGCCGGTTGAATGTTTCCATACAATACCAACCAATACCTTTAAATGGGCTAGTCATGTGCTTTTTGATTCCTCTTTGTAGACAAGTAAGCGTTGTAAGAAAAGTAGTAACCCGTTTTTACTATATATTTTTTTTTGGGGGGGTATTTGATGGGGTATTTAATTGGGGGGGAGGATTTTAGACCACCCAAGCATGCATGCTTCTCTTTTGGTCTAAAGGCCAAACCCAATTTCGCGGTTAAGACGGGACGGTAGCTTCGTGGGATTGCCAGCCCTCTACACAGCTTCGAGAGCGACACGAAGCATCGCAACTTGGGGAGCAGAAATGGCAACTCAGGATCGATCTGCTGGTTGATCAAACGAGGGCAACCATTTTTGTCCAACCTTGACACACTTCTTTTCAACCAAATCCTTGTTTTTAACCTTAGCGCGCCTGCACCGTGCACCTTTTGCCGCCCCATCCGGTGCAAACCTCGAGTTAGTTTACCAGTGTCAAGTTCCGTAACCCTAACAAACCCAGAAATTGACAAATAGGCCCAGGTAACTGCAATGCTACGCACAAGGGCACCAGCGATCGGAACTGGGAATTTGAGCTGGATGTTGAACAGGCGACCTGGAAAACTTGAAAAATGTTGCCCTTCCTGTCCAGAAACGAGCCTGCAACACATATGGCAGGGATCACCGGGTTCCCAAAATCAAAGCCTGGTGGCTCTTCTGAACCGATCGATTTCCACTTTTGGAGTCATGGCTCGCCAAACGCCTATGCGAGCGGCTGATCGCACGGAAGCTTGGGTGCTGTAGATCCGCCAGCAAACAGTTTAACTTTTTGCTGGTTAAAAGGAAATATGAGGGGAATCCAAAAAGCTAAAGTCTAAAGATCCAACCCAACAGCAGTAGAGGAAGAAGTCGCCCGTTGTTGGAAGTCCCCGCGAATGGCTTAGACCCACTGGCCTGCTCCATCTCGGAGTCAATGATCAGGCGCAGCCTATGATCCACGGGCTACTGATTTCGTGGACGAATGGCGCGTCGCGGAAAATTCGGGGGACCTCCAAGTGGTGTTCCCCACGATTTCCCTTTCAACCGGCCCAAGGAAGAAGTGAAAATAGAGGTTTGGATGTGGGGGGTGTCTTGGTTCTGGGGTCCCTTTCTGAAACCAAAGGGCAAAACCGCCATTGCTGGGCGTCTTTCACAAAAACAACAGCACGCTCAACTCGGGTGGTTGTTTTGGGCTTCCCTTCAAAGCAACCCCAAGAAGGAGATCGAGGCTCACACAGCCACACCCATGCGAGGTGCTTTGCTTCTCACGGACACATGGGTCTGTCTTTTTTAGGCCCCCCCCAAAGTGCTCAGTTTAATGTCGGTTTCCCTCAAATCAAACCAAAGGGTACCCTCGAAAGAAGACATATCCACATGATTTGGATCATTTACTGCTCTCGCAGCCTTCCCAGGCGCTGGATTCCTGGAAATAAAATGTGACTCAGCTTCCCTCTCGTCCAAATCCAAGAGACCAATCCAAACCACCTAAACCTTGCCCGAATCACCTTTTGGACCCCCCCCCCAAAAAAAAGGAGGATAAACACAAAAACCAACAACAAGCCAAACAACGCAGCCAACAGCCGACCCGTTGGAACCCCCAAAAAGAACAGGCCAACCAAAAAAAAAAAGCAACAACCGATGGGCCCATGCAGCCAGGGCGATCCGCCCACTTCGTCGATCTAACTCGATGCCTTCCGAGGCCTTTCGAGGCCCCGGGCGCGCACTTGCAGAGATGCAAGGTGCCTCAAGGCATCCCCTCACCCAGCGGAACTCCAACCCCCTGGAGGTTTGTTGGCAGCGCTTGCCGGGCAACCGGAAAGCTGCAACCGCTGGCTCCAACCATGGAACTAGCAAAGCCAAGTTCTAAGCATGGATGAGATGTACTAAGTTGCTGGAACACCCAAATGACTTCCAAGTGCGTTTTCGCCCGCCTGGAACGAATGAAAAAACAAGACCCCGCAGAGGAACAGCAAACATATTCTGTTGAACATGGAAGCCTCCAATTCCGCTCTGTTGGGGGGATGCTTTGGAGGACTCCCGAGAATCAGCTTGAAAGGGAACCCACAAATGAAAGCAACACAAACCTGGTTGGAGGTTCCCTTTTTTTTTTGGCCCAATGTTGGGCCACAACTTGACTATTGACAACCCCCTCTGATTGTTTAGCACGGCGCCAAAATCCAAAGATTACGTGCCCTCGGCAATGTCCGAGCCAGGGGCGTGCTTGGAAGAGGTCGTGGAAGATGCGCTCGCAAATCTTGCGAAAGACCTTGTGGTCATATTCCTGGACATGTGGATGTCGGTAGCGCAACAAAGGACCCATTGGCATGTCGTTCCATGCGTACTGGTGTGGGGTATAAAGGTTTAGATCGGCCTTGCTATGTCCCCCGGACTGAAGGCCCCTCAAAGGTGGTAGAACATACTAAAATGGCAGACGGTGGTTTCGGGCGCGTGTGGCATGTTGGCCGAGAGCAGAAGAGCTCCAAAGACATCTCCTGTGGTACATCCTGGCGGTAAAGCCCACAGACCCCTCCAAAACCCTGGCTACTCCCGCGTTCGGGTGCCCAGGACATTCCAAGGGTGCTCTGCAAACCTTTCTGTCCCAAGTACATCGCCAATCCTAACCAAGACACTTCCCAAAATCAAAGACCCTTTCTTCCGCCGATTGTCCGGGCCCAGCCAAGACCACGGGTGGGTGTGCCCTTGACTCAGGGCAGCCTTCTCAGAACCTAAGCTAGGCTGCTCTCAGATCCCCCGCTGAAAGTTTAACTTGCAGTGAGCCAAACCCCAAACACTTAAATTAAAAGCAAAGCTACGGAACTGAATGGCTGGGCTTGCCGCCAAGTACAAGAACACCACCCTGTTTGGGGCTCTCCCCCCGTTTTCTGAGGCACATCCACAAAAACAAGCACCGTGCCCTGGCCGGTCCCCTGGTCCTTGCCGCTGTTCTTTCGGATCATCCCGCTGAGACGGGCCAAGTACACGGGCTGCTGCTGGAGGATCCAAAGCAGCTCCTATGAGAAGGGGGCCTGGAATTTAGACCCTGCAACAAGCCACCCTTCCACCAACTAACATGGAAGTGCAAAAATGCCCTTTCCAAGAGGAAAGTCTTTCTACAGGGGGCGAACTTCTGGGGAAGTGAGAAAAGGCGGCTGCTGAACTTCCCAAGCCTTGGCGTGGTCGCAAAGCTTTGCTCTTGCAGCCCACACAAAAGAAATCAGGACCTGACAACCTCAAAAAAACCTCTTATAAGCATGCAAAAGGCAGTGATTTCCTGAGTGCGATCAAATATCATCAGATGCTGACCCCGGAGTTTTAAACACCTGTTTGATGTGATTCACAGGGGGTGTTACCCAATGATCGTGACACCCAGCGATGTTTGTCTTTTTCAATTCCGGGGTCTGATGATCGCCACAAATCAGACAATACTTCCAGTGGTGGATTCCAAATCGAAAACCAACAGGGGACGTGTAAAACGTATGGGGTAAAAAGTATGGGTGTGTTTTTTCTTTTTTCGGCTGGACCCCTCTCAAATGGGGGTATGTCAACCCTCAAAAACGACACACCCACGCAGCTTAAGATAAAGCAACTAAATCAGCGGAGCGCAATCCATGCATGTGTTCAGGCAGGTTGAAAAGCCTAAGGGCACGGCCTTTTTTCACAGAGACCCTTCGATCGGTGGGAATCCCGGTCCCCGATGCCATGCTCAGTAGAGATCCCCCCCCTCCCCCGCGTTCTTTGCCAATGAGCACCAAGGACCAAGGAAGCAACACATGAGCGTGGTTCCACTTTTTGAGGATACCTCGTTTTTGGTGGTTCACTAGGTCCTCCAGTAGAGAGGTTAGAATAAGGGTACCAACTTTTTCTGTAGTCTATTCTTGTAGGGGAACCCTCCCAACCAAAAAAGGCGTGAGTAAGGGCACTACTGGGGGACCTAGTTAAGCAAGAGGAACACCGTTGAGCCATTTTGGGGGCAAGCTCTAAACAAGACAGCCCCACATACGGCGAAGAGACACTTCGTGTTCGGAGGTTGCGCCCTTTCCACCCTCCCACGCAACCGACCAACCGACCGACCAACCAACCAACCAACCAACCAACCAACCAACCAACCAACCAATGAGCGTTTATTGATATGGGGGGGTGCTTCTCCCTGGTTTTAATAGGGGTACATCACTTTTGGAGGGGACCACCCCCCATATGAAGAAGCAGGGGTTTGTTCATCCGAAGGGAGCTGTTGCTGCGAGCCATGTGTTGCAGGGGACGGCGGAAACCAGGCATTCTTGTACCAGTAAACCGTTTGAAACTGTGTTGCCCCCGTTGCTCCACGCAATTCGACATCCCCCCTACATAAGGAGGGCGGGGCTCCGGGACCCACAGTCCATGTGTCTAGTCTTCCCCATAAAGAGCATGGTTTACCATAAACGGAGATCTCCAGTCAAAATCTCCTCCCCCAATCGGACCCGGGGATGATTGGACCCGGTTGGTTCTTAAAGGGCCGAAAGGACACCCAAAAGACCCTTGTCAGCTTCCTCCTTGGTGCTTTGGATTGGTTCTTTGGGATTTCTTTTCTGAAAAACGAGGAAGGTCGCCCCAAATTTCTCCAAACCGGGCACCCAATCGCCCATTTGGGGGAACCAGGGCGTTTCAAACCACCCAAACTGGGAAAGGAGCTCACCTAGGGGACTGGCTTTCCCAAAGCCCATCTTCAGCGCCTGGAAGTACAGGAGGCTCTGTCGGATGTCGTGGTCCGTCTTCACCTAAGGCCCGCGTCTGCGAGACGCGGACGCGGGGCTGCTCCCAAAGCCAGGGACTCAACCACTTTTGACGAAACACCTTGGCGGAAGAAGAAGAACTAAAACCCTTGCGCGAGAGAAATCAAACCAAAAAGAAACATATAAGATTAAGATAACATAAGTAAGATAATAAGAATCACAGAACAAGATGCCAAAATCCTCGGCTCGTTCCCACAAGCATCGTCAGAAGCTATAAGAAATGTTTCGACAAACAACACATCCTTGCTTCAAAGCTGCTTCACACGAGCATGTGCATCTCTTGTCTGTTACGGAACCCTCATTTTGGTTGGCTTTAAGTGGGAACCAACAGATCATGGAAAGCCGCCTTGCGGCATATCAGAAAGAAACACACCACAGGGCTCCACTGAACTTACCCCAAGGACTGAAACCCAGGGGTCAGGTTCCCCCCCAACAAAGGGCCCACCAATTCCTGGGATGGAGTCCACCTGCTCTGGTCAAAACCCTGGGAACCGTTTTACCCAACTCGCGCCCATCGTTCGGAATGCGCGCTTGAGGCTTGGACCCAGCTGGCCCTCTCCATCTGCGGGCCATCGCCGCTGCCGGAGATGTTGAGGGCCTCCGCGTGAAATTGTTGGGTCAGGTTCAAGCGGAGCTGCGTATGTTAGGAGGATATCCTTCAAGTGAGTCATGACCAAAACTCGGTATTAAAATGGTCTACCCAGAGCCATGTAAAGAATGAAGAAGAAGGCCGCAGCCATTTATGGTTGGGATTGTCCCTTACTAACCTTCATCTACCCGGGTTTTGATTGCGATCCATCGTGCGGATCTGCCGATTCAGGCAGATCCTTCTCGTTCGCTTGACCACGGCCTAGCTGCATACTTCATGAGAATTTCCAAAAGAACGAACGAATCCGGGTCTCTGAGCACCGAGTGCCCAACCTTCTAGGGACATGTCTTGGGTGGCCAAAAAAATCGTAAAGCAGAATTCGGGGGATGCAAGCAAAAGACCACTTTCTCGCGGTGAACTCGTTCTTCCCCCAGGCAGCTGTAGCGACCCCTCTGCAAAAAGTTGAACTCTTTTGGGGGGTCCAGTGGAAAATCCAGTGCCCGCCAAAAAAGGAAAAGTCCAAAGATCCAACCAAATAGACATAGAGAAGGAATGGTGGGCTGGACACATAAGCACCAAAGACGGTGTTCACTCACCTCCGATCGAGTGGATGACCCAAAAAGACAACTCCCAAACTTGCCGTTTGCCACTAAAATTGTCCAAGCCCAACAAGTGACTAAAGTTCAGGGACTCGCCGCTGAGATCCCCACCCCACCACCCCCAAACACAAAATGCAAACTGCAACATGATGCTCAAACGCACCCTCCCTCAAAAAAACAACGCAAAAATAGATGCAACGCTGATAATGAAGAGTCAGGAACAGGGAAGTTCCATGCTGAGCTTCTTCCTTTCCTTCCTTCCCTTAAGAAGCCTCCACCGCCCCCCCTTACCCCCTCCGGCTTTGGGCCAAATAGGTGGGAAGCTTCCGGAAGCCTTGGGCGGAAGCCTTGCGGAAGCTTCCGGAAGCCATAGGGAAGCTTCGGGCGGGGGAGATTTCTCCCCACCCCCCTTTTTTCCCGAAGCCTCCCCAAGGCTTCCATAGAAGCTTCCGCAAGGCTTCCGCAAGGCTTCCGCAAGGCTTCCGCAAGGCTTCCGCAAGGCCTTGCGGAAGACTTGCGCACTTCTGAAGCTTCGGGCGAGCATGAGCGTAGTGGTGGGTGTCATTTTCCAGCGCTTGTCGCGCCGCCAGTCAGTGGGGAACGCTGGGGGCAAAAAACTTTAAAAGTGCTACAACACTCCAATAGCAGTGCTACAGCATGTCTCCAGGGGGGGGGCTTCTGCTTTCTTCATTCCCAGCTGCCCGGGGCATCGCCGGCGATGCCCCGCCGGCCCAGGCCGCGCCCCGGCTCGCTGGCTCCTTCGCTATGCCCCTCGGCCCCGCGCGTGCAAGGTGCGCACGTAGTCCACCTCGATGTCCCGCCGCAGCTGCCGGAGCCTCAGCGTCGACTTTGTTCGCACCCAACTGGGCCGCCCGAAAAAAAAATGATCCGCCGGCAACTTGGACTCGCTTCCTGAGTTGACTGGCCCAAGAAAAGTCCAAACTTTTTGTTTACCACCAAAATGGTCTTCCCGAAAAGTGTAAAGTCCATGAACTCCGGGAGTGAGCAAAAGTGGTGACTCACTTTTGCCACTCAACACTAAAAGTTGCTAAGCGGCGAAGAGAATGGCTGGGAGCCACCAAGCTAAGACACCCAACGGAATGATGACTCCGTTTGGAAAATACCAACCAAGAACTTGTTGGTTTCAAAGTGGTGCGCAATGGATTTTGCAACCATCCACGGTATGTTTCACGAGTTTAAACCCAAAAACTGGAAAACCTGCTTGGATGCTTGTCGCCGAGTTTGTCAGTGGTTGGCCATGCTGGGTTCCGTTCTCAAGGAGATACCCCAAGTTTCTTTCTGAATGATAAACATCTGCAGGGGTCTAGAAAAGCTGGTGCAAGAACCAAACGACCCATATGCGGTTGTTGCTGGGGGTGGGTAACTTATTTTCACCAGCATAAGTCTAGTCTAGTGCCATGGAAATGCTTTAGGAGAGGGAAATCAATGTCTAAGCACTTGGGGAATCAATCCCCCAAGTGGGTGCTTGGGAGAGGGACGTCACACATCTTCTGCCAGTCTGCTCATGTGCGCGGGATCTGCGAGAAGGAACCAGTTCCACTGTCTTGAGGGTGCCCCCCAAAAGGGGTGCGCGAAACCAGGGCTCCCATGGAACGCGAGTGTTGTTTTGCTTTTTGGTTTTTAAGGAGACTTGGTTTTTGTTGTACCAAAACGTCAGGTTCCATGGCAACGCTCTTGTCAAACATCGTTGCTTTTGCAAAAGCCGTGCATTTCCCGGACTTTCACGAGGTTTTGTTGGAAAGAAGGACCACTGGAAAGAATGTGCAGTTACCCCTGGGACGTTGCGGGTCCACCTTCGACTTTCGCAGAGGCCACACTTGGTTGCGGTTGACCCCCCTGCAAAAAACTTTGTTTAACCTTTTGGGGGGTTGAGTGGAAACACCTTTTTTTTCCCTCCCAACACGTGAAAGGCTACAGATCCAACCCAAGAGCAGTCAAGCCCAAAGGCCCAAAGGCGCTGTCTTCGAATTTCTCGGGCCGCGGCGAGTACTCAGTGATGTCCGAGCCTGGCGGCCGGGTCCGCACGTGGACAAAAAGGGGCGTGTCGCTTTTTGAGGGTACCCGTTTTTGGTGGGTTTGAAGGACAAACAAGGCTTGTTTATTGGTCCTGCTTTCTTGCGTGATAGTTTTTTTGGTTGGCTTTTTTGTGGTTGGGGGGGGGGGGTCCCTAAACCAGGACACACCCAAATGGGTGTGTCTCGGGACTTGAACATTGATGGCCAAGAATGGCAACGGTTTCCCTCTATTTCGGTTGAAATCCATCTGGGTCACCCAAGGAAGAAATTCCAATTGAGCACTTCTTGGTGTGTTTCCCTCGGGGGAACTCTAAGGAGTTTGGCCCAAACAGTTTGGCTTGTCTTGGGCTTCCGCACGAATACCACAAAAAGGCTTCCGTTGGCTTAGGTCCCTGGACGAATAACATATTTCCAGTAGTGACAGACTCTTAAAAAAATGAAACAAACGGAGAACATACAACATATTCCGTAGAAAATGAAGGAAAGGGGTACCAGGAAAAAAGGAAAACACTTCTGTGGTAGCAAAGTGGTTGGTTCCCAAGCAACCATGACTACTTCTCATCACTTGAGAAAGGAGGTTCGCTTGGAACCCAAAGACTTTCCAACCCTTGGTATGGTAGCAAAATACTTAGCGTTTTGCAGCTCCCAACCACATGTTTGAATGGAGCCAAAAGCCTCAGCACCTAAAACCATGCCGTTCAACAGCGAAGCGACCCAAACCCATCAACTCCAAGCACTGAGGCTGGGACGGGACTTCGGCTTCTCCCAAAGGTCATATATGAATTCCATCTGGTTCTTGCACGTCCGCTCCGCCTGGCGCGCACGCTTCCCGCACAACTCGCGCCGAACCATGCGGGTCCTGCCGCAAAAAAACTGGGCTCAAAAGTGCTCTCCGAGCTTCCACTTGGTTAAAACCCCTGGAAAAAAAGTATTTCCAGTAGGAATCGACTCTCTTTAAAACCAACAGGGGAAAACACATATTACAGCAAGCAAATGGAAGCGACCAAACGCGGCGAACACTTCCTTTCCTGGGTGGGTGCCTCTTTCTCTCGGGGAGCCGTCTTCGGTGTTCGTTTTAGTTTCCCTTTCAAAGGACAAACCGGCGCACCCTCACGAAAGACGCAGCAGAGTGGAGTGGCAGGATTGGAAAAACAGATGTTCACCACTAAAACGCTAACCCAAGTGACCCAGACGGGCTTTGGAGACCGCAAACTGGGCACACGTGATGACATGTCGTTCGGCCTACCACTGGTGGACTGGCCGCGCAAGGTCTCAAGGGGAAAAAAGGCTTGCCATGCCCAGGATCCTTCAATCGCAAGTGCTCCTTTTGGGTCCAACGTCCGCGCACTGTCGCGATTGGAGAAGCGCATGCCTTGCGCTCTTGCTCCTGCAGCGCTTTCAGCTTGCAATCCTTGGCACGGATGCGAATAGGATCCCCCCCCCCCCCGCGCCAAGAACACAACATGTACCCCCTACACCAAATACTCTCTTTTTTCAGGGCATCATGTCGACTCTCTAGTAAAAACAGAGGTATTTACCACGCAAAAAGCCGATCGGTTTTCCCCAAAATACCCTGAACAAAGCGGGTACTGTACTTTGAGTGGCTAAGCCTCAGTTACTGCGTAGAAAGCCCCGAAGTAAGATTGGACAGGTGAGAAGCGCTTGGGGCTTTGTTTGGCTGGCGATCCTATATGAGCCAGTCAAAACATGTCAAAACTCAAGCCCTTATACTGGTGGTCTTTAAAATCCAAACAAATGGTCAATGGATATCCCTAGTCACCCCAAGGGGAGTTTCGACCATGGCACATAAAAAGAGGACGCCCGTGGATATCAGATGATGCCGCATCCACTT
Source organism: Effrenium voratum (assembly GCA_963377175.1). Classification (NCBI taxonomy): domain Eukaryota; class Dinophyceae; order Suessiales; family Symbiodiniaceae; genus Effrenium; species Effrenium voratum. The sequence continues at coordinate 114,593 of CAUJNA010003558.1, forward strand.
GGGGCTCCGGCCGGGGCCTCTTCATACAGCTTGAACTGGCAGTCGATCCACTTCTGGCCTGGGAAACTCAGCTCAGATGCCGAGTGGATTTTCATGGGGGAAAAAAAGGTGCCCCTCTTCCACGAACATGGCACCGGACGGAGGGTCCATTGAAGGAACATGATCTTGCAGGTACCCTCCCACATGTGCTATGTTTGTGGAAGGGAGGGCATCCTTTTTTGGTTCTGACTTGCCCAAAGGACCCAAAAATAAAAGGTTAACTTTTTGGCTTTTTGGGGCCATGACTAAAAATGGACCAAAACTGGAAAACCAAAAGGTTAAAAGGTCGGCTTTGGGCAACTGAGGGTTGGTTGACTTTCAAGGGGAACTCTTCCCAAAGAAAAACAAGTAAGAAAAACATGACGTAATCCACTGGGCAACTGGTTGTTCAGCGTTTTTTTTCTTCTGTTTTTTCTTTTTTCTGCCGGCTGATGTCCGACCAGGGCAACCAGATGGAAGCTGGGCTGCCGGCTCTCCTTGTCGATGGATTCCGGCTTCTCCGCCACGGTGTGGTGGGAATCCTTCTGATTCTTCTTCCAGCGACTTTCCTCAGACAAGAACCCACAACGTCATAGGCTTCAAAACCCTTGCGCCCCATAAAGGAAAAGGCAAAGACAACAACAGAAGGGGGAAAGGCAAGACAGGTGGACGAAAAGGTGCCCGAGAAGGCAAGAAAGGTGGCCGAAAAGGCAAAGGTGGCCGAAAGGCAAGAAAGGTGCCCGAAAAAAATCGTCCCAAGGCCTTCCTCAGACCTTCAGAAGCAGCGAAGTGAGGCTCCGGCCACCTTCACTGGGGGGAAGATGCCTCAGTCACGGCGCGGGGCGACATCGGCACGAAGCCCATGGACGTTTGCTGGGCTGCCCGTTGTCAGATCCCTGCTTAAAGTGACGAACTTTTAGTGGGTTTGCCTGGAAACTACCACTAAACCCTAAAAGCCTGAAAAGCTAAGGGTCCGGACGGCTGGGGGCCACCAAGGTTACATCCCCCCTACAAATAGAGGGGGTCCGCATTCCATCAAGCCCTCTGTCCCTGCACGTGGCGCGCTCTCTTTTTTTGCGTCAAACGCGCCAGGTGAGTCTTTCCTCCGGCAACGCTGCCTCCCGCGTCTCCCTCAACCCAAGTTTCCTCAAACGGAGAAGGGTAGGGAGCTCTCCAAGTTCATTCATCCCTTCCAACAAATTTTAAGGGAAGCTGGGCTGTACTGAAACTCCCCTTCCCCCTCCCCCCCTTCCCCGCCCTAGGCCCTGAAGCCCTGTCCGGATGGATCACGTCACTCACACCCGACGCACTCCGCCTCGAGCCACTGCAAGTAGCCCTCGTTGCCCCCGATGGGCGACCACGTAACCCCACCGCCGAACGTCTTTTCCACCAGCGGCTTGCATCTTGCCACCTACGCAAATGGCAGGCACCCTCCCGTGCCAAATAGATCAAGGAAGAGTTCCTTTGCTTTAAACAAACGCACACACACACACACACACCGACATGGAACCCAGCTGGAAGACCAAGTTGGTGGATTTCATGTAGTTCATTGGCCAGAGAGCTTTGGATGGAAGAGGAAAGCCGTATGTCGCAAGTTTCAGGAGACGAGCCTGGCAAGGGCCCATTTAGAGTTGGGTATGTATCAAATGGGCGGTGTCCATGTTTCAGCTTTCCTCTAATTGGAGCCCCGTGGCTTGCAGGTGCCCCCTTTACCTCCACAAGAACCAGGGACCCGTTCAAACCCAAATCCAAGCCACCGATCCAAGCCACCAATTCAGAATTACCAGATAGGTGCAAAGCCGAGCCGCTGTCTTCACCGCCAGTCCGCTGGGGCCGGCTTGAGCGCAGGCAACGATCCTCTGCGACACCAGCGTCTCCTCATTCCACAAGGTGACCGGGTGACCGTTATGAGTTCGTCTCAAGGGATTCAACTCCCTCCAAAACAACCCAAATACCCTGATCATAGAGCTAGAAAGCCGCGCGAGCCCAGAGCCCAGTTCAACCGTCCAGGCTAACCCCTGAACCCCTGCTGCCGAAGGTCTGCTAATTTCACGGCCTCCTCCTCAGGCAGTTTCAAAGTGCCTTTCCTGCAGCCGAGGAAGAGCAAAACATGGAACAGCGCACCAACAGCGCACTGAAACCATGGGACATGCGAGGATGTTGAGTTGCTTTTTAATGAACCATAAAACGCTGCAGAACACAATCATTCAATCATGACCTTAGGTTCTGTTGTCTTGACTTCTTTATGTAGGCTTTCATGACTAAAGGCCCATAGGTGTCCTTTTTGGAAAATAGATGGGTCCCCCTGGTAAATGGAGAAAAAAAACAACATCTCAACCAGTGGAACCCATCTATGTCTAATCAAGCTCACCTAAAAAGGACGCCTATAAGAACAGCGCACCAACAGTCTCAAGCCTTTGCCGGCGGTTGCAAGACATGTTCCCAAGGCGCCCCCCCCCAAGGTGGTTGTGAAACATCGCCCTTGTGATGCCAAAGTCCTTTGGCCATCCTCATGCTTGATCACAGAAGTTCGTACCAACTTTTCCAGACAAAACCACGCCTATGGTAGGCACGGCCCAGTGGAGCTGTCCCAACTGTCGGCTGACATCGCAAGTGCCTAAAGTCCGGCAACTCGGGGAGAGGAATTCATACGTCCAAGAGGAGCTCTACATGGAACCTGCACAAAACAGAGAGAAAACAATAGGCTCCCATGGCAGTTGGGTGTGTCAACTGAAATCTCGGGAGGCCCCTTACATAGGTGTGTGTTGCCAAGCTAAAAGTTGCAACGGTAACCGTTCGGTTACCGACGAATAAGTTCACAGGCGTTAATATTGTCAACTAACCACTTACCAACTTGGCAACGAACAACTCGCGTGATTTTCCCACGGCCTAGCCACCCTGCCAGCAACCATTCACAAGGCCTAGCCACGTGCTCCAAGTTCTCATGGAGCTCGTTACATGGAAACCTGCAAAATTTCTCTAAACCTCCGCGAGGTTGTTAAGAACATCCCCCGCAAGGAATCCTTGTCGTTCCCGTGCCAAAACTGGGGGAGGCTGTTGAGAAATCAAAAGCGCCGCCCACCTTCAACGCTTGGCTTCCCTTTTGTTATTCGGATCCAGTGGTTGCTATTCATCGCCGGTGGCCATGTGGCTTGTTTTACCTGGGCTGCCCTCAGATCCCCCGCTAAATACGTGACGAACTTTTAGTGGGTTAAATGGAAACTACCACTAAACCCTAAAAGCCTAAAAAGCTAAGGGGACGGCTGGGGGCCACCAAGTTAGGTGTGTGTGTGTGTGTGTGTTTTTGCTTTAAAGAAGTTGTGGTTGGATTTAGTCGCAGGCGGCCCTGGCCACGTGTGCGGCTTTGATGCCAAGCGTCCAGTGCCTGTGGCTTGCGTCGGCCTCGGGCAGGTCGTAGATGATCATCGGCAGGTCGTAGCTGTGCACTTTGGCGATGGCCGCCTCCGCAGCCGCGAAAGGCTCCTTGGAGGACAAAAAGTCGAGGCGGCTTTTCTTCGGCAAACTCAACGACCCCAAAGGACCGTTAAGGGGAAAAATCCGGCGATGACCCGTTGCCCCACTAAAAATGGGTGGCCAAAAGAAGAAAACCCAAAGTTGTCCCTAGGTGGATTCGCTTTGGGTTCAAGTGACGAAAAGCTGGGGCTTTGCTCTTGGACTCTTGGATGCTTGGAGCTGGGGGCCACTCTACGGTCAAAGTGGGGACCAGCCCGGCTGCCGACCAGCCGGAGCACGTGGTGAAACCGGTGGCCGGGCGTCCCCAAAGACTGAAGCACAACCATTGGAACAGGGAGCCTTACACCTGAACATTGCCTTGTAAATTATTTTGGTGGAACAAGCCACATGTTTCAAATGGTTGCAAAATGTATCTTTTAAGGAGCCTTGCGGAACTTTGAGACAAACACCCCGATTTTTGTTTCGCAGCCGTTTTAGATGCAGGCCCTGGCTGGGAAGGGGGTAGAACCCCCATGACTTCTATGGAGGCACGCCTCCCCTCCATGCACGGGCTCTCTCTCAAAAAAAGAAGAAAAAAGAAGAAACAAAAAACACAGGAGTGCAAGGGGCTGTGGTAGTCACCGCCACCCGCCACTCCGGGTCAAAGTTCACCTTGCCCTCCCACCAGTAGTAACTCCTCACCTCGTACTTGCGAGCGTCGGACAGTGCCACTTGTCCAAAGTAAAATCCTGAAGAGAAAACAAAAACAACCGGGAGCGCCAAGCCCGCGTGTGTTGGGTGCCCTTGGCAACCATAGGATAAACTTACGTTTTCTTAAATCCCCTGGCAGAACAAAAACAACATTTTCAACAGTGATACTGTGGATGCACAAAACTCTTGAACCGGTTGGTAGGTGGTTTCTTCTTCCATTGGGGCCTTCATCTCGAGAGCAGGATTTCGTCCATCCAAAGTCCAAAGGTTCGGCTAAGAAAACGGGATGCGGCAATCAACATGTGCTAGGTCCTGCAGAGAGGTTAGAATAAAGGTACCAACTTTTCTTCTGAAGTCTAATTCCGGAGGGGAACCCTCCCAACCCAAAAAAAAAAGGAGAGAAAGGGCACTACTGGGGGACCAAGTGTGTGATCTGCGGTGATAGGCTCCGTCAAAAGGTTGTGCCACAGTGCCAAGCCACCTCCTCTGTGGCCACCTCCGCGAACCGCGGAAGCCGAACTCGGAATCGGACCCCCCGACATGGCACGACGGCTCTCCTCTTTGTTTCCCTTTTTCAAGCCCTTTGTCAAGGCACCCGAACTAAAATTGACACACCCGCATCTGGACATATAGGTCATATTGTACATAGATATCTGAAAAAAGGGCCCATAGCAATGAAACATGCAGGTGCATATATGCGTTTCAACGCACAGCGCCAACGGAAGGTGACCCGCTCACCGCTCACCCGGAACATGGCCTGCCCTCCCATCAAACTCTCTCAGCCTCGGCTAGATTTGTTTGAGCAGATGTGCAACTGAGAGGTTCCATCCAGGGTTTCCCCTTCAAAGATGTTAATCTTAGGGGCTCCAACAACTCACTTGCCCGAAGGACCTGGGACTAGCTTCACCTGTTGGAACCTTGATCGATGGACATACATGGAGCAGATCTGGGAAACCAAAAGCAGAGATCAGGTCGATTCACTTTGGGGTAGGGAAAGAATCAAGCTTGATGCTTCTAGGTGGCTAGAAGACCCCCCTACAAACAAATCTTTAATCTTTGCAGGTGCAACGCAGGTTTCCCCGAAAGTCACAGAATCCATCCCAAGAAATGAAGAGAAAGATGGGGGTAGCAGTCGACTTTGTTGTTTGGTCTTCGAATTGAGAGTTGGTAGTTTGCTTGCTTGTTAGTTTGATTTGTTTGTTTGGTTCGTCCCCCCTAACCAAAGT
>CAUJNA010003558.1:125000-268316 GCA_963377175.1 Effrenium voratum
GCCACAAGGAAATATTGTGTTTTTTGGTTTAGTAGGTCCCCCCCCCTTTTTGTTGCTTCCGATCGGTTGCTCCCTCCAGACTGCCTCTTTAAAAGCAAACTTGGAGACTTTCGGCTCCGAGTCCGGCTCATCACCAAACAACTCTGCCAACAGAATCCTCCCTTCCAACATGGGACACCCTCCATACGCTGACTCCTGCTTTTTGGTCCCTTCAAAATCGGCTTTTCACTTCCGGCTCCGGGCGAAGCGCCTTCTGGCGCTCCCGGATTTGGAGCATCTCCAAGTCTTCCTCCACCTCGGGTGCAGGGGATTTGCCTGTTACACCCGGTTAGACAGGGAAGTGACCAAAAACATCCTACAATGTTTGTTGTCCGCAAACTAGGGAGACTACCGAATCATGCCAAGTAATCCAAAACCAGGTGTTCTGGGAATAACCAGTTGGAACACTGGAGGTGATCACCTTGGGACACTAAACATATGAACCAAAAGAAATAAGAAAGAGCTAGAAGCTTCAAAACAACCACGGAGTTCGTGATTAAAAATGCAGCCTGTTGGCTCGCTTTGGCACCCCCAAAAGAGCAATTCTGGCAACCCTGCCCAAAAAACAAAAAAAAGTGTTCGCGTTGAGGGGCCCAGAATGAACAAGGGACAATGGCAAGCCCGGGAACAAACCAGAGACCTGATCCACGCTCCCCCCGTCCCGGCCCAAACCTCAGTGCCCCAACATTGCTGGCTTCCCTGAAGAACCAGCCGAACATAGTTTCGGCCCCCCAAAAACTCGACCAAACCTAGTATGGGCCAGCACCCTCCCCAAACAAGCGGAGAGAACATAGTGTTAGTTAGCCCAACCAAAAATCGGCCCAACATCTAGCCCCGTCTTCCCCAACAAGCTCCTCGCATCCCCAGCCGGCGCCGCTTCCGGCGGCATCCCGGCGGCCTCCGGCGCCCTCCGCTTCCCGCGGCCGGCGCCCTCCGCCGAGGCCCTGGCGGTCTGCTCCAGGCCCAGGCGCCCCGAGCCGCTAAAGCCCCAAGCGTAGACCACCGGCCTCGGAGCCATCGGAGCGCGGCTCGACTCGGAGCCATCGGAGAGGCGAGGAGCGCGGAGGAGCCCGTGGGTGGGGATTTTTGGGTTGGGTTCTCCGGAGGTTTGGATTTGGTGGGTTCTGCGGATTGGGGGCGAGAGGAAGGGAAAGACCCACCATGACCCTCACATGCACTCGTTCGTGGTGATTGTTTGGGCTTCTCCGGATTTTTTGGAGCAGGGCGCGTGGTAGATGAAGAAAAAAAAGACCTCCTCAAATGGAAGGATTGGTTTCTGGAGGTGGGAAGGTGTGGTAGATTTTAACCTGGCGGGTTAAGGGACTCCTCAAAATTTGAAGGAGATCGGTAGAAAAAGGATCATGGGTTGAAGTTTCCGGTGGTAGATCCGGAAGATTCACAAGGACTTCAAATGGGAGGTTGTTTGTGGTAGATCTCTACAAAGAGGAAGGGATCAAGTACAAAACTCAAGGGATCACCTAGAAAAAGGCAGGGATCCCGAACTACCCTTCAAGGGGAACCTCCTCAAATGGAAGGAACAAAGCGCGCAGAAAGGAACGCCGGTCTTCAAGCGAAATCGTCAGGTAGGTACTGTGGACAAAATTCGTGATTGACACGACTTTTGGATGGAAGAACCCCTATGAAGAATGAGACAAGCCGCTTACCCACGGGTGAAGGATTTCGTCCATCCACAAAGGTCTTCCAACACCCCCCGATCGTCAGCTTCCGGATCTTTCCGGGGACCTCGGCTCAAGCTACCCTTATAATAGAAACGTTGGTTGAAAGGTCGGTTGAAAAGGACACCAACATGGAGCCACTTCTGTTCATGCCAAGCAGGTGAGCAATCCTGACACAGCTGACGCAACCTCCCAAAGCCCGTCCACCCCTCCTCGCGCAGTTTCGCGCTGCATTCAGCCTTTTTCTCCTCTGCCACCTTCTAGGGAGCATGGTTGCATGGACACCCTCGTCCACTGGCACTCACCACATTTTTAGGAACACCATCTTAAATGGGAACCCCGGATGAATAAACCTGTCCGAACCTGTCCTAGTTTAGATCCCCCCTACTAATAAACTGGGGCTCATTAATCCGGGGTCAACATCAGTCGACATGTCCATGAAGGCATACAAGTTGACCCCCTCCATGTCCAGACTCTTCACCTACCGCTCTCTGGGGCCACTCAGTCACTCGGAACCGGTTCCGCGGCTGCGGTCTACTTGATCCGCAGGATCAGGTGCTCCCCCGAGTCGGTGGACACCACCTCGCGACTCGGGTGGGTTAATACACAGCGACCCTGCGAAGGGCGTTCCCTCAGAACAGGCCACAACGTACCCACCCATGCAACAAATGGCATGATTTTCCCTTTCAAACGAGTTCATGCATATATGTCCATCAAATAATTTGATATGACATGTCCAAATCAGTCAGAATGGCTTCCCACCCATTTCCAAAAACATGTCGGAATGGCTTGCCGCTTGCCCCCACGGGTCCCAGTTCGGGGAGGTGTTTTTGATACTTCACCTTTTGATAAATTACCCTGCCTCTGAGAGCTGGCCCACCTGCAGTGCGAAGGAGGCCTCCTCAAAGGCCTTCTGCATCCTCGCGGCGAAGCAGGCGACCGCTCGACCGCTCGCCCGGGCCCCGCGGCGATGCGTGGTCTACGCGCGCAAGCCCAGGAAGAAAAACCGAGAAACCCATGTTGCCTTCGACAACCTTTACGACCAACAAGGGAACATAGGCAAACAAAATATCCATTTCAGCCAAATGGAAGGCGTTACCAGCTCCTCCAGTAGAATAAAGGGTACGAACTTTTTCTGTAGTCTATTTTAGTGGGGGGTGTCCCTCCCCCCCCAAAAAAAAAAAAGAAAATGAAAAAAGAAACGCAAAAAGGGGCACCTAGCTGGGGGACCTAGGTTAGCTTTCAGGTCGCCTCGCTCCCGGCACCCTCCCGCCTGCCCCGGGCGAAGAGGCCCAAGTCTCCCCCGCGCTTGGCGGAGCCGCAGTCCGAGTGCTCCCGCGCCAACTCCTGGCGCTCAGGAGCGGACTGGCCGGAAGGCGAATTCCCTGGCCCTGAACAAAACCTCTAGGGCTACCTTCCATGTCCATTCTTTCCAGACATCCTGATCGACATCCTTCAAAACCACTACTCTTTTTTTTTTTGGGGGGGGGGTCAAATGACTAATTCAGAGGAAAATGTTTCCTACAAGTCTCATATGATTACTGATGCAGCATCATAACGTGCAGTATAAGTCAAATATTGAAAGGACTTAAAATCCCTTCCCCAAAGTAATAAAACCTCTAGGGGTACCTTCAATTTCCATTCTTTCCAGACATCCTTCAAAACCACTACTTTATTGCGGGGGGGGGTTCGAGGGGTTGATTCCAATTCCATTCTTTTCAGCCGTCGTTCTCTTCAAAAACCGATCGGCATGTTCCCATGATTTTTGGTGGTTTTCTAGAAAGAAGGATCCCTGGAAAGAATGGGGAAGTTACCCCTAGACTAATAATAAAAATCCCCCCCAATGAAGTAGTATTCCCGGATTTGGAACTTTGGAAACAATCATTTACTATTAGGGAGATCTTTAGATTGGGGGAAGATTAGCCCCAAACTTCTTGTATTTCACCAGACTGATCCTCCATGGTAGCGGGAAGTCCATGATTCCCCGCTTCCTGAGTTCATGGGCGATAAAACAAAGACCAAACTTTGTATGCACGGCTAACATGGCAACCAAGCCCAAGAAGACTTAAAGTCCATGAGCAAGTAGCCAAAAACTGTTTCCGCACAAAGTTGAAGTCCAAAGATTCAACCAAATACCTACAAAGAATCCCGCCAGCAGCTCCTCTTGGCTTTTGGCCCGAAGCAGCCATTTCCTCTGGCTATTGAGGGGGCAAACAGTTGAGCCGTTGCATTGTTCGTGGGAAAGATCCTGACACGCCCCCAAAAAGGCAAAGTCTTTACTGAACCAACGCACAAGCGAAGCAACCTTGGGTACCCTCACATGCCAACATGAAATCGTTTTGTAGGAGAGCCCAGAAAAAGTGTACCCATCTTGCCCCCAACAAGTGGAGATGCCCATTCCCAGTTGGCTTCAAAAGGAACTGGGGTTCAAGCACCAGTTCAGGGGGCATTGGCCCCTCAAAACATCATCCCTACCAAGGGCACTCACATGCACTCACCATAAATGGGCAAACATGGTGTCGTTCAAAGTGAGGGGATTTGCTGTTTGGGAAAACAAGGGTTTTTGCCATTGAACCCACAGAAACTCAAACTCTTTTCAGGGGGTTCAACAGCAACACCGTTTCTCGCGCGAGATTTTTGTTCTCCCGTGCACTTTTCGAATGGGGGCCATAAATGGGTGAGTCTTTTTTGAGGTTGGGCTGCCCAAAATAGGTGGTGGGGCTTTCCTTTTGGCCCCCCTTTAAAACCACGAAGGGGTCCAAAGATCCAACCCATAGCCATCAGGACAACGGATTTCACCCTAGGTCCTCCAGCAGAGAGGTTAGAATAAGGTACCAACTTTTTTTCGGTCGTCTATTTTTAGTAGGGGGTGTCCCTCCCCAAAAAAAAACGGTAAAAGTTGGCACCACTTGCTGGGGGGCCTAGCACCGCCCGGCGGTTTTACTCCTCGAACTTGGGCCGCACCGACGCGCTGTCGAGGCCCACCAGGTCCGCCTCCGCTCGCGATCCAATGTACATGGGACAAACATGGACAAACACTGGGTGTCTTGTTGTCTTTGTATTTTTGTTTCTTTTCTGTAATTGTTTTTGTGGGGGGGAGGGGGGGGGTCGTTGTTTTCTGTTTCTTTTCTTCATGTGTTTTCTTTTTGTTTGGGGGGGGGGGGTGCATTTAAGCTTGCTGGCTTAAAAGGGAAACCAAAAGGAAACCAACCACAACCACCCAAATGCCTTCTGAGCTGAAACGCCCATGTTCCCAAACCTCACTGGCATAGGCCAGGCATAGGTGGAGCTGGGCGACGGACATCTGCATCTGGCTCTCAGCGAGAAGTGAACCACTCTTGGTGGGTTTAGTGGGAAAACCCAACTTCATTTCAACCAAAGACTTAAAGCCTAAAGATCCAACCCAATAGCAGTCAAGAAAACTGGGCCAACAAGACAAAAAGCCACAGGTAAGGTCGATGACTCGTTCTCACTTGCCGAGTTTGGACCTAAGAAGTGATCACCTCTTGGGGCAAGTACTGAAAGTCAAGACAAAGATAAGAAGTTGAGTTCAAGCTTCCCAGAACGGATGCATTCTCGCCCATGGCCTGACCAATGCTTGGTTTCCATCCGGGTCGCAGAACATAAGACATCGTCTGACTCTCTTCCATTTTTGGCTGCGCTACCCAGAACAACACAACATCATCCCGGCGGAGAGCCACCAACAAAGCAGCGAGAAAGAAACATGTCGAGGCTACTACTCCCCTTTTCTTTTTTCCCATGGACAAAAAAAAAAACCTATCTTCGATCTCGGAATCTCCCGGCTGAAACGGGACCGGCAGCAGTTGGTCCCCTGGCTATGGAGCGTAAGCCCCTCTCCAAACCCCCGGGCCCACGGCGCCTTCAGCTCCTCCAGGAAGCCCGCCGCCTCCGGCCACGCTCGCTGGGCGGGCGTTGGAATTGGATCGGCTGATTTGATCTGATTTGATCTGCTTTGATCTGCTTTGATCTGCTTTGATCTGATTTTGATATGATTTTGATATGATTTTGATTTGGTTTGGCTTTGGCTTTGGGCTTTGGCTTGGTTTGGTTGTTTGATTCCGCTTTAAGGTCGATCCATCTTGGGAAACGCAAAGAATAAGTCATTCGAAGGGTGAAGCGGAGTTTTTTTGCATTTCCGGCTTTGGAACCTAGAGCGGCCATCGTTTCAATGGACACCAGCAACTTGATAAACTTTTGAAGGGAAATCCACTGAACTGGGACGTTGCATGTGTGCTTGCACAAGAAGACCCCAAGAAGCAAATTAAGCAACCTGTACAAAGGATTTGAGCAACTCATCACTCTCGGAGGGAAACACCCCCCCCTACTTGAAGGACGTGGTTTACTGATGGGGCACCAAAATGTCACCAAAAGTTATTAAGAAAAAGGCGGAAGCGAACCAAGCGGCAACCGGCGGACTCCACCTGACCGATCAGCAAACCGCTGGAGCCCGGCCTCCAGCTTGGAGCAGGTGATCTTCTCCTCTCGCCAACTGGAGGGCCGCCGGGACCCGCTGTGCTTGCGGATGATGTGCAGCACCTCGCCAGGAAATATGGAGGGGCAACATAAAAAACCAACCCCTGGCTTTTGAGGGCGGGGTGCTTCTCCCTGGGTTTACCCAATTTTGATCAACCCCAGTTTACTCATAAGGGAGTTCTTCTCCCTGTGTTTTAGTGGGGAATCAGAGCACTTTGGGAGGGGACAACACCCCCCCCCCAACCTCCGGTCAACATCATAGGCGAGGGGCCGAGCTCGTTTCTTACCCAGGTGTGTCGGTACAACTTAAGTTGGTGCAGCTGAACAAACGCCAATGCCTTTGCTTTTGCTTTGTGTGATAGTTTTTGTTGCTGCCTTTCTTGAGCAAGCGGGTCTACGCTTCTACTTAAGGGGGCAGGGTGCTTAGTACGTGCTTGGTACGCCTGGTTCTACCCCACTTACCATGGTTACAAGTCTCCTAAGTGGGTGAAACCCAGGTTTACCAACAACGTACTGCCCCTTTAAGTAGGCAACTGTTGCTCCTTTTCTTGGCTGCTTGGTTGCTGCCCGCTTCGAGCCTTTGTTTCACCATTAGGGGGCTCACTGGCTCCTTTCCTTCTGAAAGGTGCATCATTTCTGGAAAGTACCCGATTTGGAGACCATCTTGAATCTTGAGAGGGATCCCTGTTCACTGGGCCACAATCCTTGAATCGAACCTACATTTTGCTGCCTGAGTCATCTCTACCTGGGCCCGTGGCTCAACCACTACTAGAACGTTATCAACCAAAAGGTGTTCGGACCACCCGAAGTGCAGGAAATTCAGCCATCCCTCTTGAAATCAGATGCTGTATGTTCGGGTTACTTTGTTTTGCCCGGTGGCATTCGGGGGCGGTGGTTTGAGGACACCGGCACTATGAATCCTCTGGCACAATCGCTTCGAAGCACATGTCAAATTGCTAAAGCGGGTGGTCACTTTTGGTGACACACTTGGTACTCATTGTAAGTCTTAGTTGGCAAAGTCTAAAAGAAAGCATCCTTTTTCAGAAGCGTTTAGCTTGCTAAACCAAGCTTGGCACCTTTGCAACGACCAAGAGCACAAGACCCGTCCTCAGCCTCCATACCTCCATATGATTGGACCCCGCTTTTTCGCCTATCTTGGAGAACCACGGCCACTTTTAGCCATTTGCTTTTTCTTCTTTCTTTCTTTTCCTTTTTTTTTTTTTTTGGGGGGGGGGGGGGCGGGGGTGTTCCGGTTCCTTCTTTGTCCCTCTCCCTTCTTTAGACCCCCCAAACATGGCTTCCGCCCAATGCATTCCCGTAAAACAGACCAGCCTCCCACATCGCGGACCCCAGGCTGAACGCATCGCCCTCCCGAAACAACAAACTTCCTTGCCTGCACCTGGTCGGTTTTGGGCTTCTTGGCCGGAGGCGCATCCTCTAAGCCCTCCTGGCTGGCAAAAAGGAAAAAACACACATCAGATGTTGAGCCCATATTTCACTAGGTCCTCCAGTAGAGAGGCTGGAATCAGGGTACCATTTGTTTTCTGTAGCCCATTTTAGCAAAGGAACCCTCCCAACCAAAAAAGAAACGGTAACAGGGCACGAATGGAGGACCTAGCTTCCCTCCAACTGGGCCGCCCGATGTCCGATCCCGCGCTCAAAGTGACAAAAACTTTTAGTGGGTTACATTCGGAAACTACCCACTAAACACTAAACAGCTGAAAGGCGAAAGAACCGGATGGCTGGCTTCGCCACCAAGCCCATCAGTTTGGAGCCGAATCGGTGGTTACCCTCTGCAAGAGCTAGGGGCGGGTTGAAATCCCAAACCAATCCAAACCACCAGTTAGGCTAGGTACCTGAGTATGAATCAGGGTGTTCCCCTCCAAACACCATCTTAATGGGAAGAATAAACCTGTCCTAGCAGGGTGTTCCCCCCCACCAGCGGTCTGATTCCCCACTGAACCCAGCTTAGACCCCCTATTAACAAACTGTCTCTTCAAAGCCCTTGGGGGTTGGGGGAAAAGCCCTGGAAGAGTTTGCTGTTTCTTTTTTTAACTTGCTAGTGCTCAGAATGTTAAACCCAGGGGTGCTCTGAAAGAAAACCACCAGTTGTTTTTTTTTCAGTTCTTGGGGTCATTCCATTTCTCATTCCCTGCCACTCGTGAAACAGACATGGGTTGGATCAACCTCATGTTGGCCCTAGTTTGTCTCGGAGTCTGTGGCACACTCTTAAATGGGGGGCCTGACTGATTGGTTTGCGAATAGGTTCCCCTTCGACGTGTTTGTTCGAAGCAGCTAGCCTGTTCTACAGCCCGCAAGCTCGCAAATGATAACTTCAATCAACTCCCCAAAAGGGATGCTCCTCTACAAAAGCGTGTTGGTGTTGGGCGTCCATGTGAATCGGGGATTCGAGGGGACGAACGCCAGCCCCTTTTACAGCCAATCAGTCAGGGCCCCAGCGGAAAGCAGCCAAAAAGTGATCGTTCTGCTTCCCTGCGCAACAACCCCCAAAAAAGGCACTGGCAGTAGAACACAAACAGCTTCCCGACAGGGAAGAACAAAGACCCCCCAAACGGGGCATTTGCAAAACACAAAAGTGTGGTAAAAGCAATGGTTGAAACGTCCTTTTATACATAAACATTGTTTTTGTTATTAAAAAGACATGCTATTGTGTGTGTTTGTGTTTTTTGGAAGGCGGGTTGGTTGGCAGTTTGAGTGAGGACCCTTTTTCCCGGATCAGTAGAAGCATGCCATCTGCAGGTTTTGTCCCAAAAAATGCACGGACTCCCCCGAAAAGATTCACTGGGGTTGCCGCCTAGTTGCCCTTAAACACCCCACAAAGGACCAAAAAGGGTGCCCTAAAACGGGCTCACTCAGGATCTTTTTCATGGGCCTCTTCCCTTCAATTTTTTTGCTGGGCCCATCTGGGGTACTCCCAAATATCTTCTGACTCTGTTCCATACTTGGCCTACCCTGAAATAGGGCCATAAACTTCAGGAACCTTTCTGAAAAGTTGTTGGTGGACATAATTAGCCACCAACGAGTTCTCCCTTATAAAAGTCATACACATATAACCCATCTACAATCCTTTGGCCCCCTACCCCCCCTCCCCCCCCCCAAACGTGGTTTGTCCAGCTGTGTCACCTCTCCCGGCTCGCTCACACCTCTCCTCGCCGCAAGCGTGGATGGTGACCCTCTTGGACGTCTTCCCGCTCGCGGAGCCCAGCCTCTCCATCTTCTGCACCACCTCTCCGTCGAGTCCGTCGCTCCGTCGCCCCCAAAAAAAAGGCAGCCTTTGGGCTTGGTTCTCGCTCGAAGAGGCAACCGACCCTTCCCAAAAAAACACACGGCAACACACACATGTATATCTATATATATATATATATTATCAGGACGATTCAATCATTGCTTCTACCAAGGTCAGCGGGCAAGTTGAGATGCGGAGACAGGAAAATGCGGCGCTTTCTTGATGAATGGGACACCCATGAGGTGCCCAAAGTGCTTTTGGCGATCCGGCCGCGCCAAAGGAGAGGCACGTTTCCTTTGGCGCCGTGGTTGGTTTGGAGGGCTTTTGATCTTCAGGATTCTGGGCTGCCACTAAACACTAAAAAGCTAAAAGGCTAAGGAAATAGATGGATAGTTGGGAGCCACCAAGGATCTTAAGAGGCAAGCTTCAGAACGGCCCTTTTTTCTCCTCCTTGATTCGAAGCTCGCAGACTGACGCGAACCTTCAAACGCGAAATTAATCTGAGATGCCGCCTGGCCGACAGGTCGAACTTTCGTTCGAGCAAAGGCGGCAGGGAAACCAACTTAAACTAGATCCTCCAGTAGAGAGCTTGGAATATGGGTACCAACTTTGTTTTCCTGTAGTCTATTTTAGTAGGGGACACTTCCAAAGAAAGAAACGGTAAAAGGGCACTACTGGGGGACCTGGAAATCAAGGCCGGGAATCTTAATCGCCAGCTCATTCATCTCACTTCGGCTTGGCACCACACATGGACTCGGGCTTCAAGTGCTCCTGCACCTGCTCCTGCACCGATTCTCTCAGAGGCAAACACCAATGGGCAGCCCCTGGCGAATAACTTCCCCAACTCCTGATTGAAGAGCAGAAACCCGCCTTTTCACGTGGGGGGGTTCTTTTTTAAAGGGGCCGACGTTACGGGCTTCCCTTATGTCAACGAGGAAGAATCTTGTGGATTGCCGGAATCAGGGACTTTCAAACATGGGATCCCCTCTGGGACGCGTCATCGGATCGCTTTCATCGGGTACCTGAATTCTTGAGAACCTTGGCCCGGGTGGAGGGTGGGTGGATGTGGGTGGGTGGGTGGGTGGGTGGGTGGGTGGGTGGGTGGGTGGGTGGGTGGGTGGGTGGGTGGGTGGGTGGGTGGGTGGGTGGGTGGGTGGGTGGGTGGGTGGGTGGGTGGGTGGGTGGGTGGGTGGGTGGGTGGATGGATGGATGGATGGATGGATGGATGGATGGATGGATGGATGGATGGATGGATGGATGGATGGATGGATGGATGGATGGATGGATGGATGGATGGATGGATGGATGGATGGATGGGATGGGGCGCCCAAACCCAATAACTTTGGGTTCCAACCCGGTTGCACTGGCTTGTGCAAAGTACTGCTTGGCCGGGGCGCTCAAATAGGTGTCTGTTGCTTTTTCGGGCACCTGTTCATGAGCTTCGTTCCCCCACGGCTCCAAGTCCGGCTCCCTTCCAACCACCACTTAGACCCCCACTCCACCCCACCCTGACCAGATACAGAGAAAACCCAGCCCGAAATGGCAACCAAACCCAAATTTCAGCCCGAGTTCCGGAACTCAGAAACTCAACTCCCTTCCAACCACTTCACCCCCCACCCTTCCCCCCCCTTCCCCCTCCCCTCCCCCCCCCCCCTTCCCCCCTTCCCCCCCCTTCCCCTCCCTTCCCCCCCCTTCTTCCCCCCCGCGCCTTCGTTAGGAAGCCCAGCTCCACGATGACGTCCGCGGGGGCCCGCTTCTCCTTGAGCGCCTTGGCCGCCGCCTCGGTGCAGGCCTTGTAGCCGATGTGCGGCAGCAGCGCTGTGATGATGCCTCGGATCCCACGGGATGTGGCGTGAGAAGTGGGGGGTGCCAGTTTTGGGGTGTGTTTTGCTTTCTTCTGTTTTTTTGTTGGGAGGGGGGGTTGAGTGGGCGTGTCTTCTCTTTAATTTGGGGGTACCTGTTTGTGTTGTTGTGTCTTCTTCTTTCTTTCTTTCTTTTTTCTTTGGGGGGGGGGGAGGGTGGGGTGTGAAGGCAAGCCAACAAAAAACACCACAATGTTGTTCTTCTTTTCTTTCTTTCTTTTTTTTGGGGGGGTCCCCTTAAAAAGGAAACACCCTAATCAACTGGAACCCCAAAAAGGCGAGAAAAGCTGGAAAGGTCCGCTAAGTCCGGCAGTGATGCCAATGGAGTTGTACACCATCTCCTGACAAGTGCGCTCACCGGGAAACTGAAAAACAAACTAAACTGGACAAAATCCCCAAATCAAAGTTGTTGCCAACAACAGCGATTGACAGAGAAAAAAAAAACTAAACTGAAAAAAGAGAGAAACAACCAATCAAAGTGAACGGTTTTGCTACGCTACCGACAACAGGGATTGACCGGTGGTCCCCTTTGAAACACTGAAGTTCCAAGCAACAACCAACTGGAGGTTTCCATTGAAACGATCGCCAGTGAAAGGAGGTTCAGGTTCCCTCCAAAGGGGCTCCGGTTTGAAGCGAGACTGGTGGACAACATCCGCGAGACGCACTTGGCATGGAGGAAACCCATTTGTAAACTTCACTTGCTTCTGGGGGACCAGGAAATGAACGATGATAACCTTTTGGAACCAAAAGACTGAATGGACCAACGCGAAACCAAAAGGTCAAAAGGTTGATACGCCTTGGGGAAGTGAGAAGCTGGTTGAAAGGGAAATTTGTCCACCCACAGGATGAAAGGGAACCTACTCATTGTTAGGGCAACCTACTGAGAGATAAACGGAGGATTCCAACCCTCTCCTTGCAATGCTCCTCGTTGGCGGTGATGCCTTCAACGCACTTTTCCCGGAGCGTGTTGATGCCTGGTCCGACTAAAACAACAGTTGGAGCCCCCGCAAAAATGGCCTGGACGTGTACACCATTTACCCTGGCTCACCCACACGCGTTACCAGAAGAAGAAGAAACATGCCTCTTGACGGGGCTAAAGCCAGGAACACGATCCAGGTGTTCTTGGTGGCTTCTCTCGACCAAAGAGAAAGAAAGGCCCGCCCGCCTCTGGTCAGCACCACAACCTTGGCCCAAAGGGGTGCACAGAAAATAGTAGTTTCTGATTCTTCATACCCAACCCCAAAATAGAAAATGGATTTAGAGACCCACAGTAGCGGCTTCTTGGGTACTCCAAGAATCTTCTGATTTTGGCTCACCAAGTGGTCCAAAACTAAATTCGAGTTTTGGAGGAGACCCCCAGAGACCCCCTGCTCCGGCATGTGCCAAATATTAACAGCTAACAAGCAGAAAAACATGCCAAGAGCGCTGAAGAACAACCCTAAGATGAAAGCGTATTCCTCTAAGTTGCTCAAAGGCAAACAACCAAACATGAGAATCAGTTCCATACTCAGCCTACACCTTAAAACACGTAGAGGAAACGTTGGTCCCAGCAGGCAATAGGAAACCACCCATCGGAAACTCAAGCCCATTTTGCGGGCTCTTTCTCAACGGCCCCCAGCTCCCGAGTCCTAACGGCTCCCGTCCAACAGCTAGATTGTAGAAAATTCTGTTCGGAGAAGGCACACATCAAACAATTCAAAAAAAGGAGTATTCATTTCAGCCAATGGAAGACAGTCCTTCTCCTAAATCCTAAAGAAGACCTGCCCCAATTTCTTGGTTGACGTTGGAAGGGGAGCAAGAAAATAGACTTGGCAGTTAAGTGGTTGGAGTCCAACCACTAAACCACAATAAGCAAAAACACAAGTAAAAACTGTTTCCCAACCACAACCATGCAAGGACCTGAAGCAAACAAAAGCCCAAGGTGAAGTCACCAGAACTGGCAACCAAAACCTGAAAGGTGGTGACCAAATCAGGGAAGGAAAAGAAGAAGAAACAAGACATATTCCTTTCAGCCAACAGGAATAAAGTCCCTCTCTCGCGCCCATTTTTGTCAAAGTTGAATTCCCCCATGTGTCCCCACATATTCCTTTCAGCCAACAGCCAAAAAGTCCCTCTCTTGCGCTCATTTTTTCAAAGCTGAATTCCCCGCAGGCCACGACTTTTCCCATTTTCCACCCCATTTTTCAAAGCCGAGTTCCCCGCAGGTTCCCCCAAATTGTCCCGATTTGTCAAAGCTGAATTCCCCCATTTTTCCCCGCAGGCAATGACTTTTTCCCATGCTCCCCCCATTTTTCCAAGCCGAGTTCCCCGCAGAGTCCCCCATTTTTCCCGATTCCTCAAAGCTGACATTCCCCCCCATTGTTTCCCCATTTCTCCGCCGGCAACGGAGGTGAATTCCCAAATTTTCCCCGACTTCTCAAAGCTGAATTCAAAATTACCCCCATTTTTTTCCCGTTTCTCCGCGGGCCACGGAGGTGAAGAGCTTGTAGATGATCACGGGCTCCATGACGTTCAGCTCCAGCTGCCCCGCCTCCGCGCCGAAGGCCACTGTGAGGTCGTTGCCGATGGTCTCGAAGGCGCACATGTTCATCACCTGAGAGGCTCCGAGCCCTCAGACGAAAAAGCGCCCCCCGTGCTTCTTTTTTTTTTCTCCCCCCTGTTTTTGTGTTGTTCCGTTTTTTGTTGGCGTGCTTTTTTGGATGTTTCTTTCTTCCGGTTTGGGGGGGGGGGGTTCAGACGAAAATGCCCCCCCCCCCCTCCCTTTTGCCGTTTTTCATTCTTCGGGTGGTGCTTTTTCTTTTTTATTTTTTCCGGGGGACCCTTGGTCAGCTTCCATCTACTCGGTGATTTGGATTGGTGGTTTGGTGGTTTAGGGGAATCACCCGTGTCTGGTTGGGAGTATCCTAGCTTCATCTACCCGGCGATTGAGGACATTCATCACCTGAACAGCTCCCACCCTTTTCACATTTGATCCCTTCAAAAGGACAATGGTTCGTCCACCTTCTGCCTGAAAGCCAGCTTCAAAAGTTCCCCGCTAGAGGGGGAGGGGGATGGGGGCCCGGACCCAATTCCATTTATCTAGTATTCGTCACAGGGAGAATGGAACATATGGAATTCCAGGGGTTAATCCATTTTGAAGGGGTTGATGACAACAGGCGTTTCCTCTTTTTCAGGTGGTTTTTCAAGAGGTTTTTCCAATTCTTCTGGTTGGGAGTATCCTTCAACCTTCATCTACCCGGGTTTTGGTTGTTCCTCACCTCAAAGCCGGGCTTTCTTTTCGGGTGGCTTTTGCCGGGAAACCAAGAGGCACAAAATGGCTGGGGGTGGGGGGGGGGGGAGGGTTGGCACGATTGGTTGTTGATAGTACACGTTTCGGGGTGGTTTTTGAAGGGGTCAATCAAAGAAACGTCGATCCAAGTCCCGAGCTTTACTTGCCTCCGGTGTTTGAAGGGAAACCCAAAAGAAAGCCAGCCCATTTGAGTCGTAATCAAAACTCGGTAGGAAGATGGTCTACCCAGAACCATGTAAAGAATTAAGGAGGCGGCCGCAGCTACTTATGGTTGGGATTGTCCCTTCATAACCTTCATCTTCCCGGATTTTGATTGTGGTTCATTTGAGGGAAGTGCATAGGCCCCTTACGACTAGGCCGTGCACTCTTCCATGGGAGTTGTTTTTTCTTGCGACCCCCACATTTCCAACGAAACATCAGCCCCACTTTAAATGGCCGTTGAAAGGAGTCTTGGCCAATCCTAATCCATATTGGAAAGCCACTCCCTTGCTCCAGATCCCTTGCTGCAAGTTCAACCTGAATAGGTTTTGTGGAGCCTAGCACTAAACCAACTAAAAGACATCTTAACCTGAAAGGACCCGAATGATTTGCCCGGCTCCCACGAATCTTCCCTGGCACCCCCAAACAAAACGAAGACGAGGTGCACCTCCGCCCGCTTTTTTTTTAAATCCTCCACTCGGACCGCTCCGCCCCGGTACCCGCGGGTCCCCTCCCGGGACCCGGTGCCCGACCCGCCTCGGGGATCACGGGGTTCACCTTGCCTTGGTTCACGTTGGACGGGCAGGAAAAAAATGAATTTGGCAGTTAAGTGGTTGGATTTCAACCACTAAACCACAATAAGCAAAAGTGTAAAAAATGTTTCCCAACGACAACCATGTTGCCCGGCATGATGGACGAGCCCGGCGCCATCGGCGGCAAGTTGATCTCCGCGATGCCGCAGCGGGGGCCTGCGCACGGGAGGGTTTTGGTGAAGCTCCAAACTGGGGGGGCGAAAGCATGGGTGGGTGTCCTTAGGTGGATGTATTTTTCGTTATTTTATTATTATTTTTTTGGGGGGGTCACGCGGTCCAAAATTGTGGAGGTTGTTTTTTTCTTGTTGTTTTGGGGTGGGGTCCAAAATGGTGGGTTTCCTGATTTCTTTGGAGCGGGAATCCAACATGGGTGTTTCCCTGAGGTTTTGGGGAGGGTTTTCCTTTAAGAGACTGCAAAACAAGGGGACCTGCAATAAATTCAAGCCCACACGGTTTTCTTTGGGCTGTCCCCTACCTTGGGCATCCCCCAATAGACCAGTTTGCTAGTCTTCCTAAAACGAAATCCAAAAAATCCAAAATGGAAAATGAACAGAACAACAAGTTGCCAACAGTGATTTCGCCCCCAAAGGAAACAACTTTTAAGGCAAAGGCCTGAGGAGAGCAGGCGCAGGTCGTTGCAGACTTTGGAGATCTTCACAGCGATTCCTTGGTCCAAAGCAGGCTAAAAGGGAAAGGGCATCTTCCATTTGGTCAAGGCCCCAGGAAAAAATAAAAATATGTCCAGTAGTGATGAACTCCTTTTAAAACCAACAAGGGAAAATAACACATATTCTTAGGCAACTGGAGGCCATGGCAAGTGTAAGGTTCACCTTTTGGGCCTGAAAGACGTTTCTCTTTTTTAACTTGTCCCTCTATTTGGTGGTTTGGGACCTGGAGGTTGGTTTTACATTTATCCTCTTAGGGGTTCAACGCCAAATTCAAGCCACAAATCCAAACCACCAAGGGTCCCTTGGAAATTACACGTCTGTGATACCAAGGGGGCCCCAGCCATTTCTGAGGACTTTTTCGAAAATTCACCTGCAGAGGTCTCCGCAATCATCGAAAAACCGATTTGACCTCCCTAGGGAAACCTCTGAAAATGCGGATGCCAAAGCCATTCAAGCGCGGGCTTCACTCAAACGCGAGGTACAACTAGGACCAACTCCTTAACCTTTGGAGGGATCTGGAAGGCTAAAACTTGACTTTCTAGGGGTTGATTCCAATTCCATTCTTTTCCAACATCGTTCTTTTCAAACTTTCCGGGCGTTTTCACTGGGTTCTTGAGGTTTTCACTGGAAAGATCCGGATTTTTGGAAAGAATTCGGACATGCAAGGTACCCCTAGAGACTCGTTTTTCTTTCTTTATGGCCAAGGGCTGAAGGCTTCCTCCAAGTTCGTGTCTGTGGCTACTTGGGCGTTTAACCAAGATAACAACCCACATCCGCGAAGTCGAGTTTTCTCCCCCCCCAACCCCCAAGATTCTGATTTCAATCCAGCGAGTTGGTTGGCGGTGGGGGTTTTGACCCCTACGTTTGTCTAGGTCCAGTAGAGGGGTTAGAACAAGTTGGTACCCGATGTTTTTTTCTGGAGTCGAACATTTAGTAGGGTTTTTCCTTCCAACCGAAAAAGAAACGGCAAAAGTTGGCAGCTAGCAGCTAGCTGGGAGACCTAGCTGTGTCTTGGATTTCCGTTTCCGCTGATCCAGCGCCCGATCGCTCGCGCTCCAGGCGTCGCCGCAGCATCCCGGAGAAGAAGAGCATGGCCCCCACGGAGGAGGAGGCCTCGATGAGGTCGTCCGCCAGGATCATGGGGAAGCCCGTGACCTTCCGCAGCTCCTGCACCACCACCTGACGCGGAAGAAACGGCAGGCGGAAGAAACGCATAAACCTAGGAAGGGAACCCATTCCATAGGTGTCCTTTCAGGGTAAATAGATGGCCCTGGTAGACCACCTGGCGGAAAAAAAGAAGAAACAAACGCCCTAGGAAGGGAAACCAGTTCAAAGGGGACCAACTCTTGGCTTCCCTGGGCTTTTTGCCACTGGATCCACATCCGGGAATTGGGGTGTTGCGGGGGTTTTGCCATGCATAGGCTTTCAGGGTAAATAGATGGCCCTGGTAGATGATGAAACCACCCAGGTAAACCAGGGCCATACTATTTTTCGACCAAAACAACCAAAAAGGACACCTATGGAACCATTTCAAAGGAAGCCCGTTCGCTTCCCTTAGCTTTCCTTTGCTGTTTATGTGCATCTAAGTCCAGCAAAACAAGTGCGAGCAACATGAAATCGGACCTCACAATTTGTCAGCCTACACGTACATAGGTATCCTTTTTGGAAAATAGATGGCCCTGGTAAATGGGGGAAAAACATCTAAACCCTAATCAAGCTAACCGATCAAAAGGACGCCTAGGTACATGTATTTTTCAGCCCTCAGTTTGGACCCAAAGTGATGGCGCTGGATCCCATCGCCAGAAACAAAAACAAGAAAACAAAAACAACAAGATGAGCCCTTGACAAATCGGAACTTTGGGCTCCAGAGTTAGGGCGTGCCATGGTAAAGGTTTGCACTAGGCTGAAAGTAGATGGGGGATGCCATCTAGGTTCTCCAGTAGAGAGGTTAGAATAAGGGTACCATTTTTTTCTGTAGTAGGGAACCCTCCCAAAAAGAAAGGGTAAAAGGGCACTACTTATTTTCACCCAACTCTAAAAATCCTTTGCCAGAAAGGCCTAGGTTTCCCGGCGCCACAAAATTCCTCCCCTGTTCAGACAACTAGCCACGCCCAAGAAGTGGTACCGCCCAAAGTTGAAACCACTCCCAGCAACCGCACACGGTTTTGGCTCGCGTTCTCTGATTTTTTTAACCGTCTGCGACGCTGTGGAATCCTATTCGGGTGGGTGGGTAGTTGAGAGCCACTTTCGGGTTCCTCCTCAGACTTCCCTAATATTTCTCAGACTTCCCGAGCGTTCCTCAGGCTTCCCCAGGCTTCCTCAGGGTTCTTTTGGGTTTTTGTAGGGCACCTGAGGTTCCTTAGGCTCCCCTAAGGCTCCCTAAAGTTCCCAAGAATTCCCCGACGTTTTGGGGTTAGGGCTTGGGGCTAAGGTTTCCCCCCAAAACATCCCTCCGCGTTCCCTAAAACGGGCTCCCCTATCCCTCTCAAACCCAAAACGGGCTCCCCGGATTTTCCGAGGCTTCAAATTCCCCTCACCCGAAAACCGCCGCCTGGGAGAAGCAGGGGTCCGCGGCGATGCCGGTGCCGATGGCGGTGCCCCCCAGGTTGGTGCTGGTGAACCGCGACACCGCGCTGGTCAGGGCGTCCAGGTCCTCGAGCCCGGCGGATGAAGCCCAAAAGGGCTATCCTGTCTTTCGTAGACCCCCGGGAAAAAATGGCAAGGGGTGTCCAGGTGAATGTCCCTGCCTTCCATTTGCTGAAGTTTTTTGGACAAATAAGGCTCGGGTAGTGACTGATTCCCTTCACAACCAACAAGGGAAAATAAACAACTCGTGCCGCCGCTGGAGGTGGCGGGTTGCGCTTTTTTCCAGGGGACCCGCGAAAAAGGGCCGCGGGGCCCCGGAAAATCTTCTGGGAAAAAAGTGACAAACCACAAAACGGAAAAGGGAAAAGGTCCCCGCAAATGACACGCCCGTGTCACCGTGCTGCTGGTAGAAAGCGACCAATGAGGTTGGAATGAAGGAAGCCCCCCAACAAAAAAATGACACGCCCATCTCACCGTGTTGCTGGTTGACAGGCAAACATGGGGTTGGAATGAATGAAGGCAACAGGATGAGCTTTTCCTTGAAGATGGGCAGACAATGAAAGGAACATCCAGGGCAAAAGGTGAAACGAGCAGGGTCACTGGGTTCCCGCAAATCCAAAGTTGATCAATTTACTGGCATGATCCTCACTTTTGGAGGTTCCCATTAAAGGGGCATGGCTCGGAAACACTACAAAAAGGGGGTGGTGTGGAGCCCGCCGATTTGGAGCCCAAAAGGAAATCCAAATCAAACCACCAATTGCGGGTTCCCTGAACCACTTGATATTTCATGATGTTTGGTTCCAACATGGTTCTGGGTGCGAATCTTCAACATAGGGGACCACAAAATAAGGCACAATGTTGACCCACCCACCCACCCAAACAAATAAAACATGAAACAAATGAAACCAACTGAGATGCTTGTTGAGGTTGCAGGAACCCCCTGAAAATAGCGGGGCATCCCCCCCACCCTCCACCCACTCAAAAAGCATGGTCCTCAATAGGCAGTGACCCAGGGTTTTCGGAATGAACCTAACATTTCCCTTTGAAAGAAGCCGGGGGTCATTCCATTTCTCATTCCCTGCCTATCGAACCAGCAAGAAAACAGAAACAAAACAACGAACAAAACACCCAATCCCCGCAGGAAGTGCTCGCCTCCATACCTCCAAACCCCATCCCACCCCAAGAAAACAAAAAATCACCCACCCACCCCCCCCCGAAGAAAAAAAAAAACACCCCACCCTCAAAAACAACAACAAACATCACCCACCAAAAGAAAACTAAAAACAAATCACCCACCCCACTTTCAAAAAACAAAAACAAGAATCACCCACCCCAAACAAAACGTATCACCCACCCCACCCTCAAAAAAAGCACAACAATCACCCACCCCACCCCAAACAACAGAGCAAAAAACAAACAAAACCAGCCGCGCGCCCCGAACTCCCCGCCAAAAGGCGTAGTGCACCGTGGTGGCGTAGGCATGGAACTCCTGGCCCAGGGTCATAGGCACCGCGTCCTGCAACTGGGTCCGGCCCATCTTCACCTCACGATCTGCACTCGGTTTTTGTTTTTCCCCAAACAGCGAAGCATTGGGGTTCTAACTTGAGGTATAGAGAATAGGAAAGTGTGACACCGATTTTGGTTTTGGTTCTGGTTTTTGTTTTTCGGACCCCCCCCGGGCCCCAAGACAAAACGGGGGAAAAAGCCTCTTGAAGATATGGTTGCTCAAGTTTGCCCCTATCAAAGTCACCCCCGACGTGATAGGTTCAAGGAAGCACCCCCAGTATCTGACTTGACTCCTGCCTAAAAACAGTCAAAGTAATGACCCCAGGTGGTCCTTTTGGTTCGCCATCAAAACCACGCTTCAATAAACACACACACAGACTATTCCCTAACTGGCGGTTTGGTTTGGTGGTTTGGACGTTGCTACCTTCCCCAAGTAAAAGGTGCTGCCCCGTGCACGAGGTTTAGCTCGTGGCTCCCGTGGGAAACATCGTCACTTCCCAAATCAGCTAAGGTCAGAGAAAGTCTACGTCTAACCGGGCAAAACGTTCGCAAACGCAGCTTGGCCTCCAAAAAGGCCGCATGGTTTTGGTTTTCAGACCCCAGAAGAGGTGGCTTAGACGTTGGTCCGTTGCCTCCAAAAAGACCGCATGGTTTTGGAGGAGGCTTAGACCTTGTTCCAACTTTGGGGCTGCAAAAGGAGCGCGGGTTCCAGGCTGCCAGAGGGCAAGTAGTGCTTAAGGTCCCCTGCGTGTTTTATCGCCAGTAGTGATAGATCCCCTTTAAACCGACCAGGAAACAAACAAGTCGACTCCTACAAATAGGTTCCAACAGTGGGTTACACACATTTGTATGGTCGCAAGACTCACCCCCTACTAAAAATGGACAGAACCAGAAAAGGCTAAACACCTAAATGCGTAAACACACCACAAAAACTGCTTTGGGCTCTTTTCCTACAATTTGACTGGACAGAACCAAAGAAACTGAACGCCAAAAGAACGTCAAGAAACCTCGTTTCTTACAGCCCCCTACCAAAGAAAAGGATAGAACAAAAGAACAACAAAAAAACTGAAAACTATGCTTCCTGCAGGTTCTACAGAAAGTGGGCAGAACCAACTACTTTTTCAAACACTTTCCAACAAAAGGGACAATGAGTTCCCTTCCCCCCTCCCCCCATTCCAGTCTAAGACCAAGCGCCGCTGACCAAAAAAAAACTTGCCAACAGTGAAGTGAGTCGCAACATGATTGAACTCTCGGCCCTTGGCCCCAAGAGCGTCCCCCAGCTTCTTGATGGCCTCGACCAGCGGCGTGTGCATCAGGATCAGCGCAATCTTCGCCGCCGTGGGATAGGCGTCATTGGTGGACTGACCCTTGTTCACCTCGCGGGGAACGGATCCAGAAATATAAATATAGAGATATAACTATGTATATATATATTATAACATATGTATAAGATATACATATATATATATATAATATAAAATGTATTATTCAGTTATTTTGTTAAGCAAAAAACAAACTAAACTGGAGCCAATAGACCAAACCAGGGGCTGCCGGGATTTCCCCAATCAAAATTCAATATCAATTTTCGGGTGGTTAGTTTCCATCGAAGCTGCCAATTTTGGAGGTTTCAGAAAAGGGAAATGGAGGAAACCCTGTAAACA
Source organism: Effrenium voratum (assembly GCA_963377175.1). NCBI lineage: Eukaryota > Dinophyceae > Suessiales > Symbiodiniaceae > Effrenium > Effrenium voratum. Next base: position 146,820 of record CAUJNA010003558.1, read on the forward strand.
TGGTTGCCAAAATGAGAATCCCAACAATGGTCTCTAAGTAGGGAACCCTCGCAATTGGTGGGTGTCCTTGTGCCCTTGTAGTCAAAAGGTCGGTTTTCGCTTATTGAGTCACGTCGTCATTGGGGTGGCAGAACTCGTACTCGCCCTTCTTCTTCCCGAGGTGCTCGAGCGCGCGGTTCGCGATCACCTCGTTGGCGTTCATGTTCCTTGATCCGGCCCGAAAAACCGCGAGCCGGCGAAAAGGGAGAATGGAAACCAGAGAGGGTTTGCATTCTGAGAAGATGAAGCGAAGATGACTTTTGAAAGGCCAATTGAAAGGGAAGCCGTGGAAAACCACAAAGGCAAAAATGTGCAAAAAAGGTTTTTAGGCCCTCCAACCCTCCCTCGGCCGCTCGGCCATGGTTCGTGGAGGTGCCAGCGCCACCCTGGATCATGTCCACCAAGAAGTCCCGGCGCATCTTTGTGCCCCTCGCTTGCCCGAAGGACATGGGAAATTTGCAAGTCACTCCTCACCTACCCCCTACTCCAAATACCCTCTTTTTTAAGGGTATCATGCCGACCCGCTGCTAACAACGGAGGTATTTACCACGGGAAACCAGGTGTTCCCAAAAATGCCCTGAAAAAGGTGTATTTTGAGTCGGGGTAGTTTCTTACGTGTGCTGGGTAGTTTAGTGCGTGGTTAGTACTTAGACGCTCGTTGCGTCAAGTTAGTAAGTCGTGAGCCACTTGGCCTGAAAGAGCCCAAAATTGGAACCGGTACCATTTTTGGGGTTGGCTTAAAGGAAGACCAACGAACAAACTGATGCCATTGTGGATTTTGGGGTCCTCTAAAGAAGGACCCACCCACATGACCTCCTGCTCAGTCGCCCGAAGCCAACCTTTTCACCTTCTGGTTTTTCCAGCTTTTTCGCGGTGTTTGTGTGGTTTGGTCACCATTTATTTTGTGTCAAGGTCCCAAAAGCTGATCCATCAGCTACTTCGTCGGCCACTGAGCCAAGCAAATCGCTTTTGCCTCCTTGGGTCCCGAAGGTTGACCAAGCAAAAGCCATGTCTAGTCGCTTCAGGGAAGGTCCCAGGGAACCAAGTTGTTGGAAAGCTACTTGGCTGAAAATTCGCCAAGTTTATGAACGTCCCCGTTCGCCTTGTAACTAGGTGTTGAAAAAAAGAGCATGACCCAACAAAAACGAGTCAACACCAAAAGCCGCACGCGCATGCAGCTCATCCAATTTCCGCGCCTGTTCTCGCCCAGGTCGGTGCACTCGGGGTCGATGAGCTCGTCGCAGGCGTGGCAAATGGCCTCGGCTTTCTCCTTCGCCAGGTGCCCCAGCTTGTGGTTCGCCATGGCGCACGCCTGTGGCTGCGCATGCGCGCATGCGCATGCGCGCATGCGCATGCGCATGCGAGGCTGGTGGCCCGGTACCCCAAAAGGAAGCCCTGGAGTCTTCTGCTCCCCTGCTAAAAGTTCTTGACTTCTAGTGGCTTAATACGGAAAACCCAGTAGTTGGTGAAAAGTTAAAGTCCTAACATCCAAGCAAGATGCACCTCGGTAGTGGTTCCTGGGACCAAAACATAAAGGTGTCCGGTGTCCGAGCCAGTTCCCTCTGAAGGGAACCAAGACTTTGCTTGGTGGCGCGGGTTAAAAGCAAACGGGTTTCCTCCACGTCCCTTGTTGGACAACCTTTTATTTGGGGACAAGCCTTTGCTTAACAGCCCGCGGGAAACACAACGGGGCTACCTGAATTTCCTGCAGTCAAAAGTTGAGAACACTTCCATGGAAACGATCGCCATTTTTGGAGGTTGGTAAAGAAGAGGGTTTCCGAGCCATTTCCTTTTTGGGGCAACCTCCAAAAGTGGAAATCGGTCACTCTAGAGCAAACCACAAGTAAAGTGATTTCAACTCTTGATATGTTGACCCCTGCAGTGGCCCTGGCAAAAAAGGAGCCCTTTTGGGATTGACCGTGTTTAGAGGGGAACCCTTAAGATGCGAGTTATTGGGAATTGACTCGTTTGCGGCCGTAGGAAATAGTCCCAAAAAGGGTCCCCAAAAAAGGGCTTTGGGGTTCCATGTAAGGGTTGTGGCAAAAATGGGTGTGTTAAAAGATTGGGTCCTTTATCATGGTTGCTTAGCCCCTGGGCAAAAAACCAACAAAGAATCTGAACCCCTTGATTCACCATGAATCCACCAAACTAAGCCAAAAGAAACGGGATTCCCATCCAATGTGTACTTTTGTCACTTCAAAGGGTGTCCAACTTGGCTCACAGACTCTACCCAGAATGAGTGGTTGTGACGTCTTTTGGCACAAAAGGCTAAGTTTGGTTCCCAAACAAGGAAAACCAACAGGTCAAAGCACAATTCGCCTTGGGCAAGTATTTCACCACTCTCAACGCCATCCCGTTCAATGGTAGTTGTTTTTCTTCTTTTCTCCGGGAAGCCCACCAACCAGTGTCTGACTTTAAGGTCCAGAAACAGTCATTAACTAGGTCCTCCAGTAGAGAGGTTAGAATAAGGGTACCAACTTTTTTCTCCAGTCTATTTTAGTAGGGGGAACCTTCCCAACCAAAACGAAACGGTAAAAGTTGGCAGCTAGCTGGGGGACTTAGTTAAGGAAGAGGAACACGGCCCTGAGCCATTTTGGGGGGCGAGCTCCAAACAAGACAGCCCCACACACGGTTAATTAGCAGACACTTCGTGTTTGGAGGCACACAAACAACCAACCGACCAAACCAACCGACCAACCAAACCAACCAAACCAACCAACCAATCAGCGTTTATTGATATGGGGGTGCTTCTCCCTGGTTTTAGCAGGGGTTCGTCGCTTTTGGGGGGACCGAGTTAAGCTATTTGACCCCCGTCAGACGGGCAGTACTTGAGCCGTGGCCTTCTTCACCTGCGCCAAGGCAATGATGAACTCCGGGAAGTTCCGCAGCAGGATCCCCGTGATGTTGTAGTTCTCCTTCCATCGACTACGCCGGAAGGAAACATGAGAAATCAGTCCAGCAGTGCTAGACTCCCTTTCAACACCCTACAAAACCTGCAGGGAATTGCCCCCAAAAGACAAAATGAGAATACAGTCCAGCAGTGGTAGGTTCCCTTTCAATACCCTACACAATTCTTATTCCAGTAGTGATCGTCTCCCTGCATTAGGGTGAAATTCAAAAAAACAACGGCAACATTTGAGGTGGTCGGTTCTTGGGGTGAAACACGCCAAAAAGGCGGATGGTTTCCCTTCGAAAAAAACCACCGGAAAAAAAAAAAGGCGCGGTGCGCGGGCGGCGACTCCGAAGAAGCGACTCGGACCGGAGGTCTCCACCGCGCGGAGGGTCTGCACCCCGTAGTAGGCCTCGACGGGCACCTCGCGCTGGCCCAGCAGATCCTTCTCCGTGCGCGTGGAGTCCGGATCCACCTCGATGGTGGGTTTCCTTAGGCCAGAGGTTGGGTTGGGTTCGTGGGGTTGGGTTCGTGCGGGTGGGGGGGAAGGCTGGGGGTGGTTGGGGGGGAAGGTTGGGGGTTGGGGGGAAGGCTGAGGTTGGGGGTGGTTGGGGGTGGGTTGGGCTTGGTGGGGGGGGTTGGGGTTCGGGGGTGCCCAGAAATGAGAGGTTCAGCTTTTGGAGCCTGAAGACCATGGGTGCCAAGCCGAGGCCAAGAAAGCCAAATCTCAGAGATGGCTACCACTAACTGCCCCCAAGAACTGGATTCCGGATGGGACAATACAGCCCATATAGCCACATATCCCAATTTGGTAGTGACCTTCCTCCCATGCTGTGGCGCCGGGAGAGCATCTGAAACATCAGTTTCCTCTTGGAGGGACCATTCCGCTTCCATGCGTCCATGGCAACGGAGAGAGGGTAACCTTTTGGGGCCACGAAAAATGGTTCTTCCCAAAAAGGGGAAAGTAAACCTGGTGCTCAGTAGGGAATGCCCTTCCCTTGAAGGAAGCCACCAGTTCATGGTTTCTCTTGGGGTCATTCCAATTTATTCCCTGCTTATCGCACCAGCAACTAAGACAAAGCACAAAAACACACACCCAATACCCCTTGCAGTGCTATGTACTCTCCATATCCACTTTGAAAACAACTTCCCTGAAAGTCAGGTCAAAAACAGGCCATTCGAACCTTCTTTGGCCAAAGCTTCCGCATGGGGTTGGGCGAGAAGGCGCCGTCCATTGAGCCAGATCGGGGCTTCGACATGGCGACAACTAAGCCTGGAGATGTCTTCAAAAGGGCACGTAACTCTACGTCTTGAGCCGAAAGACCCGAGTGAATGAACACATAAGCACATCTAGCTTGATCTTACGTTTTATCATGTTTTATCTGCCTCATGCCTGCTTGATGTGTTTCTTCTTCTTCTGTTTGCCTTCCCTCGGGAGAGGAAGCCAAGAATCCTAGCGACTCAGGGCCAGGGGAAGCTCAGAGGCTCGGCCGAAATTGACCCGAAGGCAATGTGAGAAACCCGCAGGACAACAAAGAAAACACGCGCATGCGCAGAGGGCTCCGGAAAAAAAAAGATGCATCCAAAGGCCAACTTCAGAAGGAGGCACTTTTCTCATATCAAACTCTTCAAGAAATTGCATCCTCTAGGGTGTGTCTTGAAATAGGGGACCTTCCAGCTTCCTTTTAAAACCACGAGCCTCTCAAAATTTTAACATGGTCTACCCAAAACCATGTACTTAATTCTGCTTGGAGCTGTTTTTCCCCAACAGCTGAAAGCTTTGGGGTCTCAGCCTAGTTAGGCTCCGGGGTGGTCCGGGGCGTCCCTGAGGTAAGGTTCCACGAGGGTTCCACCAGGCTGCCACGAGGTTCTGCGGGGTGGTGCGGGCACTGAAAAGAGCGTGGCAGGCTGTTGGGGATATCACATGAGCTTATTTTTTTTTGGGGGGGTGGAACGCCAAAATTGTGGATTTTCGTGTTGGTGTCCCTTTCCCACCACAAGAACGGGGTACCTGAGCTTGTTTGTTTACTAATCTTCACTCCCCTGGGTTTTGCCCATGGCTCCAAAGTCGCAAACGTCCCCAGTGGCTCAATCACCAAGAGCCGACCCGCTGGGTTGAAGTCTACCTTGCCCCCCCCCCCCACCCAAAAAAAGACAAAAACGAGACACGCTGTCCCAACAACAGCAACAAAACACACATATGTGTATAGATGTGTGTATATGTATATACATGTATATTACAGCCACACCTTAAAGTGCATGATTTAACCCCCCCCCAAAAAAAAAAAAAAAAAAAAAACGGCTCGCTGGGCTCGATGGCTTCGACCGAGCCGGCGGGCGTCGTAGCCGGAGATGACCTTCCCGAAGACCACGTGCTTGCCATCCAAGTGGGGGGTGGCCTCTCGGCTGGAGAAAGATCGCCCACCCGCCCAAAGGACGTGAAACAAAAAAGGTCCAAGGTGAAATCACCAGAATTGGGGCATCTGCGAAGGAAGGGACCTGGAACGAACTCCTTAGCGCGAAATCACCCGGATTGGGAACCAGCAAAGAGGGACAAGGGAGAAAAAGAACTGGGACGCCCAAAGGCAGGGACCTGGAACTGAGGGGCTTGATCAAAAGGTCCGTGATACATGGGATGACCATTGGTTGGAAGGCCACTCAACAAATGATAAGTTGGAAAAGTTACCCATGGTCATTTGGGGGCCGCACGGAATCTTGATCCACCCCCCTTCACAAAATCCAAGGTCAGCGGACTGGGAACCAAGTGTGGAAATCTGAGGACCGAATCAGGGAAAAAGGACCCAACAGCTCGGAAATCAAGGGTTTTTTTGCGGTCACCTTTTCGCTGTCCAAACTGATCCGCTGAAAGTTTCTCTCGGGATAATTTGACACCCAACTGCCCCCCCCCCAAAAAAAAAAATGAAAGAAGCAAATCGGGGCCGGCGAGCTGTGGAACCTGGACTACATATGGACCAACTCAGGGAATCCAAAGGTCAGACTAGGTCGGCTCTCTTGGCCAATTCGATTTTGGATTTCAGCCCTTAAGCCAGCCTTCAAGAGACCCCTTTGCCAATCCAAGGATTCAAACATGTTGCCTTTCAGGGCGTGGACAACCGATCCATACCCCGGTTGATTCAGAACTAATTCTCTTGCTTCGAGGGAATGCGTTGCAAGGACCCTAAAACCAGACTGGGGTGGTTGCCTTCGAATCCCTCGGTTGATTTTCACAAGCCCTGAGAGCCAGCAAGTTTGGCTCTCAACGTGACCCCCACCCCCCAAGTCCAAGTGGTAGGTTCGAGGCGAACAACCTCAGCTGACCCAACTTTGTTTCCCATCAACGGCCCCTTTTCTCAGGGGACCCAAGGCATCGACTCCTAAACGGGCTCAAACGGGAGCCTGAAGCCATGTAACAAACTCCTCGTGGCTTTCTGAATCACTGAAGGCACTGAAACGGGGGCCCTTAATTATGACCTGAGACCCTCTCTCAGGTGCCGAAAGCCCGCGAACTCCGGCGAAATCCGGCGAAGGAAAAGCGGAGCGACCCACCAGAACGACGCTTTGGCCTTCAGTTTCTCACCCCAAGGGGCCCTGGGAATCAAAGGTGAGCCACTTTCTGCCAGGGGCACCCACAACCATGAAAAAGGAAAGTGGTCTTCAAAAAACCTGTTTTTTGCAGAATCTCGAAAACAACCCATGTTTTTCATGGTTGCGAGGGCCACAGGTGGAACCAGCACGCTATACAAGAAGTCAAACCCGGCGGGTTTATGATCCAGGAGAATTTGCTGGCTCTTGTAAGTCAAGCCGCTAGGAAACTCGATGCATGCTCGGTTTTCTTGTTTTTTTTTTCTTTTTTGGGAGGGGGGGGGCCCTTTTCCAATACCCTTTTCCAACAAAAGTGGACAAGGGACTTCCCCAAAGATAGCCTCCGATCAACATGTCAGCTTCCATGGCTGGAGAAGTGAAGAAGGGTGGGCAAAGACAGACAAAACCAGCAGGTACCCTTCCTGCCACGCACAAATCGCATTTATGGGGAGGCTGCCTCAGATCGATTTCCTCCAAAACCCCCCTCTCAGGTGCCATGGCAATGACCGGAAGTCGTGTCGCTTCCCGGCTTCCACATTCCTTCCTTTCGTTTGTCCGCCCCACCGGCGGAACGATGCGTACGGAAAAAAAGAGAAACAAAAACGAGGAAAACAACAAAATGTGTCCTCCCCTCCTCCCCTCCTCCCCTTCCTCCTTCCCCCCCCCCTGCAAATCGACCGGAAAAAAAAACGGAAAAAAGAAAAAACGAGGCTTCGTCGGGTGGCCTTCACTGTGATGAAGAACTGCGAGCCGTTGGTGTTGGGCCCAGAGTTGGCCATGGACAACAGGCCCTTCTCCTGAGGGGCCGAAGCTCGGGCTCCGGCCGCCGGGAGGGGTGGTGCAAATCGAGTGGGCCCGGAAAACGGACGGGGCAGGGGGCTTCTCAAATCCAATCGAGTGGATGGGCCAAACAAATGGTCAGGAACTGGTTGCTTTAGTATGGTAACCAAACCCAGAAAGGGACTAAAGCCCAGGAACGCAGAAAGTGAGAACCTTCTTGGTATTGGGCCCCTCCAACAGTGGCCTGAATCCCTACTCAAATTGCACACACACACACCCCATCAAAATCAGAGAAATCCGAGGTTGCTGTTGAGGTAAAACCTGAATGGGGTTGGGTGTTCACTACCCTTTGGCCGCAAAACATCTGGGAGGCTTCAACACTTTCAGCTGAATTATGACACCACTCAAACCAACACCCTGGGTTTCAAACGGTCGTCAAAGTGCACATCGCGATGGAAAATCTAAGCTAAAGTGAATCCGTGACAGCCAAAGTTCTCAGTGGAGTGGCCGAACGAAAAACCTACTTCCTTGTTTACCGACTGTGTTATCTTCCACCAGGACGGTCTTGACAAAAGGCATAAGTCCGAGAACTCGTGAGGGTCATCTATCCAAGGAATGCAGCCCTTCTTCGAGGGAATTCCTTGGATCGGCCATCAAAATGCCTCCATTTGCGTGGTCGTCCCTTAAAACAAACGTGTTTCTGGTCGTGAAATCGATTCCCTTTAAAACCATCAGGGGAAACTAGAACATATTCGTTTCAGCAAATGGAAGTTACACACCTGTGGTATCCCATTCGGGGGGGGTGGTGTTTGCATGCTTTGAAGGGCCCTGTTCAGTGGCCAGAGGTGTCAGTCCCGCATTTCTGGGGTCGCCCCCACTGGTTCTCTTTGTGTTGGATTACGTGGAAAATGATCCAACATTCAAAGACCTTTCATTGGTCTAGCCCCTTATCTCGTGGATGTTGTGCTCGTTTCTTTCGTTTTGGAGGGGGCAGAAATGGTGTCAACGTCAACAGGTCAGAAGTTTCATTCCACAACGACCTTCTGTATCTTCATGAACCTCTGGCTAAGACTTTCAAAATTTTGCGCCCAGGAATCGAAGAACACTTTCAAAGGGGAATCCATGAGAAGGGGAAGGGCTGGTAGGGGTTCCTTCACAGAAACATCCCTTCACACCCGCTGATTTACAAAGGCCCCAGCTGGTATCCTTTAAGGGGAGCCCAAGCAAGGCAAAAAAAAGAAAGGAACCAACAAACACAACAACCAAACAAGCCCAACCAAACAAAGCCCAAAAAAGGCAAGAAAAGCAAATCAAAGCAACAAAAACAAACTAAACAAGCAAACAAAGCTTCACAAACAACATGCACACAAATCCCAAACAAGCCTTAAACATACTCCAAGCGCGCATTTTTCGGTTGGATCTCCGTGTGTCTCATCTGAAAGTTCTCATCTTTGAACTTGGCACCGTAGATGGACTCCCCGCCGGTGCCGTCGCCCTTGGTGAAGTCCCCTCCTTGGCCTCGCCAGGGCGCGCATTGGCGCGGGGCCGGGAGGTCTGGGTGGCCGGGGGTCGTTTTCGCGGGAGGTCTGGGGTCTGATAAGGGGTCGCTTTTTTCCACGCAAAAAAAGTGGCAAAGTTGTGGATGCCAACCAAACCTAGGTAAATTCAGGGACCCCTGGGGTGTTCCCCTCCAAAACTGATAAATCCCTACTAAACCAGGGACATCCCCATATTACACATGGGTTTTTTTTTTCATCCGGGGTCAACATTGAGGGGTTGCATTTCCACGGAAAAAAAGAAAGAACAAAAAGTGGCGAAGTGGTGGATGCCAACCAAACCTGCCACTTTTGAAGGTGCAAAGAAGGTAGTTTCAGGCTTACACTACAACCAGAGCACCGTTTGGGACCAACAGACGAAAACAAGTTGCCAAGAAATGGGGAAACCCCAAATAGGTTAAAACGTTGATCCGCTTTGGCCAACTGAGAAGGTGATCACCTTTTGGACCAAAAGGCAAAAGGAAAAAAACACAGGCCAGAAGGAGAACAACAAGTGCAAGTTAAGTGCAAGAGGTTGACATCTTGGAAGCGAAAGCCTATCAGCTACCATCGAGTTGGCTGCTTTTTGGAGCCGGAAATTGTGGTTTCGAGGTGTTTCGGGGCGCTGTTTTGCTTCTCTACTTCAGAACCAGGGGTTCAACTCATCCAAAATGACCAGCAATCTGGAGGTTGCTACCCTCCCACACATGGAACCTGATGTTCGGGGGGGTGCTGGTTTGGACCACTTTCCTTTTAGAGGGACTTGGTCCCTGTCAGGCTCCATGTTAATTGGTGGGAGGGCATCTGACAAAAAACAACATAATCCAAAGCAGCGTTCTCTTTAAAAGCCAAAGTTGGGGTGTGACAATGCTGCAAAATGTGTCCAAGGACTTTGCACCCAGGAGCTTCTTCGTGTTGAAGAGACCCCTGTAAAAAAAAAAACAACAAAGAATGGCTTCCCATGGTGTCTGATGCTCGTTCGACTCCGTTCTTAGCGGGAAAGCCCAAAGGGAAGGAGAGAATTTCCCCCCCCGCCCCCCCCCCAAAAAAAATCGGTCAGATCCATCGCTCAGCTTCGAGGTGAGTCGCACATGAAGCCCGGGATGATGCGGTGGAACACGCAGCCCAGGAAGTTCCTAGATGGGAAGGAGAGTGTGGCTCAAAACCCAGCTCAAAAAACCGTACCAAAATGGAACCCTGGTAAGTGGAAACATGGACCAAACCTGCGTAACCCCTCCTGTTTAATTTTGACCCACGGCCATTTGTTGGTAACCCTCCTTTTGTTTGGTCCATTTTAAAGGGAGTTCCGGGGGCACCGGGGTTTGGAGCCGCATCCAAGTCGCAACAGGTGGTCCTTCTCCCAAAAGAGCGATTTTTTTCCCTGTGCAAAGTAGGGGAATAACACCCATCGAGCAAAAAACCAGTGAAACCTAAGCTCTCAAAAGAGCGCGCCTCTGATCTGAGGGCGTCCCATCAAGAGCCATCGGGCCATTGAAGCTTCGTCGGCCTCTTGGGTAAGGACCTTCAGAGCCAAACCCGGCCCGGCAAGATTGGCCAAGACTCAGCATCGAACTCCTGAAACAGGGCAAGCTAAACCACCCCTTTGAAGGCACACCTAACACCTGTGTGCTTTTGGGGATGCCGCCCCCTTTCCGGGCTTCATTTTTGCTTCAACCTACATGGCCATGGGTCAAAATCCCGTACCCCCAGTGAACTCCCAATCCCCAGTAAAATAGATTAAAGTGGGTGGTGCACCGAAAGCTCCAAAAATGGGATCCCCTCGGTGTTGCCCACCACGGCCACATCCGGCCGGGCCGGGCCGAATCCATCCCGGCGAATCCATCCGAATCGATCCATCCGCAGCCGGGGCGCAGGCGCTTGCCGTGCTTGCCCTTGCCCATCTCTCCGGTGCAGAGGGCGCGAAAGTTCTCCGCGGTCTTGGGCACAACGTGGGCGTAGAGCTCGAAGACCACCTTCCCCACCGGCCTCGCAGACGGCTCAGTGCGAGCGCGAGGCCGAAAAATGCCGAGGGAAGCCCCGGTGAGCAGGAGATGGGACTTGTTTTGGGGAGGAGGTTGGAGGGGGGTTGGGATATATTTGGTTTTTTGTTTCTTGTGTGGTTTTGGGGAGGGGAAAGGGTTTTTGGTGGAATGGCTTCCCGGCGTCCCTTTGCCTTCAACCATGGCATGGAAGCTAAAGAACATACCCCTCCATCAACCAATCTAAGATAAAGGAGAAACCGTATCCTTGTGAAATCGAAACTCTCTGCAGTTCCAGGCTTGTTTTCACACCACTGGCCCTGGCATCTGCAGGGCAGAAACTCCAAGTCACGTATATGGATACATATGTATATATAGAAATGTGTGTGCATATATATATATACGTATATAAATGAAGGTATATATATATATATACATGTATATGTTTGACTGGCTCGTAGAGAACTGCTCTCCTTTCTGCAAGCATTAGCTTAAAAATCGCCGCCAAGCCGCTGGCCATCAAAGGCGATCTCGAAGAACACCAAGGGGTTCGCACCCGCCATCGGCTTTGGAGCGAGCGCTATCCCGCCCCACCCCGAAGGCGGCGATTCGCGGAGCGCCTCGCGTGGAGTTTCTCGCTTTGGAAACTGCCGGAGGCGCCTCCGTCCCTTGGGCCCGAGCCGCGCGAGCGGCTCGTCGGGGACATGTTTTTTTTCCGCGCCCGAAAGGGTGGCAGGTGGCTTGCGAGGCAGGTGGGTCCGGTATGCCTTTTGTTTGAGGCTGCCGCGTTTTGTTTGGTACAAAGGGAAACCAACTCGCCAGACGTCGCCAGACCTTTTGTCGCAACCGCCTCCGCCGCCGTGCAAAGCATGGCGCCACATCCGTGTTTCTGGGGCCTTTGACCCAGACCGCGCCCATTTCCATGAGGCGCGGGTTCGACTTGGGGGGGTTCTTGGGTCTTTCCCGATATTTCCCTTTTAAGACTTGGGTGTTTTTTTTTTTTCCGGTAGAACCAACTAAAAAGGTACCCTCAACAAAAGACAGACCCATTGCCTGGTTTCCTTCTATCGCCCGTGTTCCCCCTTAACATACATGTTCTTCTTTCTTCTCATTGCCCTCATCTCCTGCTTCCCCTGGTTCTCCTGGTTCCTTTGTTTCCTTTACCCACTTCCTAAGTGCATTGCCCAGAACAAGTCCAAAAACTATAGTGTTACCACTAGACATGACCACCAAACCCAACCAAACAAACGAGCCCAGGCTGGCTCAGGGCGCGAGCCGATGGATCCGCAAGCCGTTCACTTGCAGGCGGCCCAGGCATAGCAGGCGGCGGCCGCTTCCAGAGCCCCTCAACCGCGACGCGACGGCGCGACGCGAGGTTCGATGGCCCCGTGTTTGGTTGGTTTTAACTTCAAGATACATTTTGGGCCACTGCTCCGTTTGAATTTGAGGGGGAAACGAAAGGAACCCATTGCCGTTTTGGGTTTGGGGCTCCTTTTCGTGGACACTCGAGCTGCGAAGGCCCAAGTTCAAGCCGAGCTTCAGGGACGAGCTCCACAATGAGCGAGCAAAGCCACCAGCAAGAGGTGCACTCCGTTCCAGAGCTGGTGCATGAGGATGGCCGTAGTCCTCATGGCTGAAACGGGACCCCTGCAAAAAACTATCTATTTGTTGCCTGGTTAGTGGAAAACAAAGGGGACCCCAAAAAAACCAAAAAAAAAAAAAAAGAAGGGGGAACTAATTCTGGGGAAGGAATTGGGTGTGGCTCAAAAATTGAAAGAGCTAGGCTTACGCAGGTCTTGGTCCTCCAGTAGAGAGGTTGGAATATGGGTACCAACTTTTTTCTGTGGTCTATTTTTGTAGGGGAACCCTCCTCCAAAAAAGAAACTGCAAAAGTTGGCAGCTAGCTGGACCCAAGGCGCCATTTTGGTACATTTTGCGGAGCAGCCAATCGGCCATCCATAACCCAGGGGTGTTGACCCCAGCGTGTCCATCATGCAAAGCCTTGAGCTTCGGAGGATACTTGAACCCACATTTCTATAGGCTGGAATTAGGACCCCAGCAAATATCTATCTATCTATCTATCCATCTATCTTTTTTGCCTGGTTAGTGGAAATCAAAGTTTGAAATGCAAAAAAAAGCGAAAAAAAAAGGCAAACGGGGGAGCTAATTCTGGGGAAGATGTGGAGATGATTTTCGAAGATGTCACCTTGACTCAGTTGCCCAAAGGAAGGCGCCGACCTTTTAGAACCTCTGATGGACCAATATTGGAAAGGGTCGAAAGGTTAATTCGCTTTGGGCAAGTGCGCTAAAATGAAGGAGTTGTACCACCCAACTTTACGAATTCCGTTCTCCTTGGCTTCCTTCTCGCATCACTTGTGGACACACACAATTTCTTGGAGAAAGGGTGTGAAAAACAGCAAGTAAGTCAGTGGGTGTGTTGCTTTTTCCTTTTGATTTCCCTACAAACCCCGAAGAAAGGTGGTACCAACCCAAAAAAAAGAACCGTGCCCATGGACCCAGACCAAGCAGGAATCATGAGTGACTCATTAATTGGGACGAACAAAACAGCAAAACCAGGGAACCCATCTATTTCCAACCAAACGAACCTAGAAAGGACACCTATGCCGCACCAAGCTGGAATCCCCTTTCCCACAAGGGTGCGCCTATTTTGAGGCCCCACAAATGTTGTTTCTTCCTTTTGGTTTCCATTGAAGCGCGCTGAACCCGTCTTTGGCCCAAGGCAAACCAACCTAAAATCTGACTCCGAAAGTGCGACCAAGTGGGGTTTGATCAAGATTCCGTTCGGCCCCAAACTGACCATGGGCAACATTTATCATTTAGCGGCGACATATCAAATCTGTTTTGTGGCTTTCCCACCAATGGTCATCCCATGTTCATCATACCATTTGATCAACCCCCACGTTGAGTCACAACCAAAACCCGGAACGAAAATGGTTGACCCAGAACCATGCAAGGAAACACGAAGGCGGATTTCCGCCGCTGTTGCTGGCTGAGACTTTTTCCCTACAATCATCTACCCAGGTTTTTCGCTGGCTCAAGTTGGCCACCCCCCTTCCCCCCAAAGGCCTTTTAGGCCCTTTCGGCCAAGCGAGGGGTAGAGGCGTGACATCGATTCCAACTTCAAACCCGGGGAAGGGGAAAATGATATGGTTCTATTCTTACTTATTTGAAAAAGGAAGTCTGAAGCAAATGGAAGATCCCCTTTCTCCCCCTTTCCCCCAGAGGCAAGACCCTTTCACTCAAATGCCCAGTGGCCATGGGAAAAAAAGGATCGGCATCCTTTTTGGTTGGTTGACTTTGAAGGGGAACCCTTCCCAAAAAAAGTTGAAAAAAGGAAGCAGCCCCAAAGCGAGGAACTGGGCAACTGGGTAGCGGAAAACCCCTTCATGTCAACCAAAAAGAGGGAAAAAAGAAGTCTGAATCAAATGGAAGATCCCCTTCCCCCCCCCCCTTCCCCCCCCCTTTCCCCCAAAGGCGAAAGCCCGTTTGGCTGGTTGACTTCCATGGGGAACCCTTCCAAAAAAAAAGAAGCAACAAGCTACTGGGCGCCGCGGGTGCCACTGGGCAACCGGTTTGGCGAAGTCCGAGGGGCAGGGACCCGGTCTTCAACGTCACCAGGGCGAAGATGGCGCCCACCGAGGCCGTAGGCACCAGGGGCCGGAACCCGTGCAGCCGCCGGGGGTGGCAGTGGAAGAGCCCAAACCTGAAGGCATTTGAGAAAAGGCCGTGGGCCGTGGCGGACAGGTGGTCACGCGTTCAGCGCTTTTTTGGCTTGAAAAATGAGAGAGAACACCGGACCTGGAACCTGAGATTGAAAAGAACGCCTTCTGGAACCTGAAGGTGGTTATTTTTGTTTCAAGCCTGGGGAGAAAGTGTCAAGTGAGCGGGTTCTTTCCCTCGCGCCCGGTTTCCAGTAACCTGGAAATAAAGGTTATAACCTGCCGCCTTGACGAAATATAGACCAAAAGCTGAGAAACCAACAGGTTAGATCGATCGGTCGATTCGCCTTGGGCAAGTGAGAGGTTGACAAGCGGCTCAGTTTACTCCAGCATTCCTAGACGTCGGGGCCATTGAGGAGATCAGGTGGTACCCCCTCAGCCCAGTTTGGACGAGATACAAGGTCAACCAGTTAGGACCTTGACTAAACTTGAACAAAGCTCAAACGGTCGCTTTGGGACATATTCAGAGTGTGGTCTGGGCATGTTTGACAGCATGTATCAAGGTGCCTTTTGTGCAGGGGTCACTTTTTTGGGCATGTGGGACATGCCCTCCACCAGAAATCATCGAACTTCTTCAGAGGGGTCCTGTGTGAGGAAATGGCGCTCCATGTTTTGGGGAGAACCCTTTCGGTAGGAATCTTGATCCCATAAAGACTCAACGAGCACTTCTTTTGAGGGGGGTCCCAGGACCCTTTTTGGGCTAGGCTCCTCTGCAACCGGTGGAAAAGAACCCGAAATCTGTGGTGAAGTGGCTGATTCCCATGGCCACTTGCCACTTTATCACTAAAGGAACTCCTGGTGGCACTTTGCCTCCGGGCGGATACAACCGAATATTCCACCAGCCGAAGCGCCGGCTCATGGATTCCCGCCCGCCAAAACGAAGGCACCAGCAAACAGAGGCCGTGATGAGATGCGAAGCACAGACAAGAAACAGAGGATTCACTGGATCTCCTTGTCCAATGGTCCGAAAAATGAAATTGAGGATCTCATGTATCCCGGTGTCCAGCAAGCAAAAATATAGATGTCCAACAGTTGAGCCAGTTCAGGCATGTACCGGGGAGATTCGGAGACCCCTTGATGCTGTTGTCTTTGCAAAACATGGTTCTGCCTTGTTACAGACTAAAAAACGGAGACCCCCGCAAGCCAACAGGAACCAAATGAGCTTTGAGCTGACAGCCCAAACTGACAAAGACCCACAGTACTGTCCCCCTATGATTCACCAATACCCCCCCCCTCATCATACTGTGGATGGGCGAAATCCTGCACCACCTAAGAAAGCCTGGAATGATGATCCCCCCGTAGATGCAAACAAACGGTGGTTTCCCATGGCTTCAAGGTGGTGCGAAATGGATTTTGTCCATCCACAATATTAAAGGCGGACATTCATTAACACGCATGCCGAGCGACAGGAGGCTCGAGATGAGAATTGGCGAGGACGTGGTCATGCGCAAAGCCAGGAGTAGGAAGCCCCGAAACAAGAGCCTCCGATCGAGGCGTCGCCCTGACGCAAGCCCTTTTGGGACCTGAACAGTCATCCCCTTCTTGGGATCTCTAAAAGCGGACCACAATTGGACAACCAAAAGGTTCAAGGCTCAGTTGTGAAGAACTGAGACCCCCTGGGACAACCGAAAGGTTAAAGGCTCGGTTTTGAAGAACTGAGACCCTCAACCCCCATGGTGCAAGAGCTGTTTCACCCGATTTCTGTGAGCAAAAGGTCACAAAAGGTCACTTCATACTGTGGATGGATGCGAAATCCATTTCACTTTGACACCATGGGGCTCGAATCAGAAACCCCACCAACGGAACCCTGGAATGATGACTCCCCTGTAAATCCGACACCAGTCGAGCGTGTAGATGGCAGCCCGCAACTTGCTCCTCCTTCGGATCTCTTATCAAAGCCGAAGGCTTTTGGGGCTGCCATTTTTTGGGCATGGTGTGCTGGGTGTCCAAAACCCTGTAATTTTCCAGTGTTTTTGGGGCTTGCCTGCTAAAAACCTGCGTTTCGCCTAGGTCTCTAGCGGGGGGGGGTTTCCCCGACACGCAGGATCTGCATCCCCAGCAATCATCAGGGTTTCCTTGCTGCTATGATTTTGTCTCTTTTTTGTGCAGATACTAAAGTGATACGTTGAGGACGGATTGAATTTGGGAAAAATGAGTTTTTTGCAACTCCCAACCTGTACGGAGCAGTTGCTGCGAAACATCCCCTGCACTATCGTGTTTTTGGAAGTCTATTTCTATGGTATTTGAAGGGGGTTGCTAGTATCTGCTTTTGATGGTTGATTTTGGGAAATATCAACAAATCTTGGTTGGTTGGACTCTTTTGTGGCCAGCCGGCTGCATTCCCAGCATTCCCGGCATCTCTGGCATTTTCTGTGTTATGTAAATGTTGCGTGTCTGAAAGTCTTGAAATGTTCGATGCGAAGATTGGGTCTGTTCCTGTACGTTGTGTGGGCTGAGCCCTTGCATTTCCAGCATCCCAGCATCTGGGACATGTTTCCTGACTGAAAAATAGGAAAGTGCCAAGAAGGCCTTGTTGTGGCACTTTCAGACTTCCACGAAAAAGAAAAAAGGTCTTAAAATCCCTTGCACCCCACTTGGCGTCCGCGGATCGCGTAGCGATTTCAACATGATGTTTCAACCATGGTTTCTGATTTCGGTGGTGCGTTGGATGGATTTCGAGCCACCATCCACAGGGCCCCAAGCCCCCTGTAAACATGCCAACAGTCCACCCAGGCGGCGTTCAGTTATATACCCGGAGCTTGGATCCTTCGTGCGGTCGCCGCGCCTATTCGCCGCATGCCGATCTAAGGCTGGCAATCTTGACCAGCTCCTTTCACCCATCTCTGCCAGAGGGGTTTTTGACGAGTCTCTGAGAGAAAGGATTCGGAAGAATAATGGAAGAATGAGGGATGCAAGGGCCAGATGATTGCACGCGTGCTTGTTTTTTCTTTCTTGTGGTCATGACTTAGTTTTTTCTGGCACCCCACCCGTTTCAGAAGTGACTCGAGTCCGGCAACTCCATGACCGAGTTCCAGTTCACCGAATATGCAATGACCAACTGGCACGTTAGTGGAGATTCCCCTTTAAACCAACAAAGGGGAAACCAACAAAATGTTCCTCACTTCCTGAGTGGCCAGAAAGAGTCTGAACTTTTTGTGTCCCACTAACGGCAATCAAGCCCAAAACGTTACATTTCAGTCCGAGTTCCGGACCAAAAAGGGAGCGAGAACTGGAGGGAATTGGAACCTTGAACCAAATCTCATGGACCCCTCAGAAGGGCGAACTAGTAACTGGGGGGGGTTCTACCCCATAACTCCTTAACTCCTTATCCTTGGCTTGTTGGCTTACGCGGCTTCCTAGGGACAACCCCCCTCCGAAAATCGCTCCGATCGCTCCGACTTTCCGAGCGGCTCTTCAAAGGCCGGCGCCACCACTCCGACCAGCACAAAGAGGCTGGCCACCTGGCCATGAGTCAAAATCAAAAGCCTGTACCCCAGAAAACATCCCCCAACCAAAATGCCGCTAAAAGCCATGCTTCAAATTTGCAAGATGCATCTTTTAAGGAGCCCTGTTTGGCCACGGGTCATAAAATCCAAAGCCAACTCGTACCCCCAGCGAGCATCTCCCAATCGGCCGCTGAAATCGGCCAAAATGCGTGGTGAATTCACCTACCCCAGGATGGATGATCCCAATTGGTTTTGACCCACAGCCACCTGCCAGCTCCGAAGGCGCGCCACGCCGTGCTCGGGGCGCGGGGCACTTGCGAGGCGCTCGCGGGGCACTTGCGGCCGGTTGGTTGACATCTCGCTTGCTGCGCAGGGAGTGGGACATGGAATGACCCCCAGAAACCAGTTTGTAGGGTTTCCTTTGAGGGACACCCAGGTTCATTCCCTCATTCCCTGCTGGGCACGAGCAAGCTAGGGCAAGGCACTGAAAACCTCTCGTGCTAATTTGTTGCGAAACTTGAGGTTGTAGATTGCTGAAGCAACCTCTTATGTAACCTGCCAACGCAACATCCCAGTGCAACTTGCTAGAGCAACTCGCTTGTATTGCTTGCTAGTGCTATCGTTCTAGTACTATCTTGCCAGCGCCACTTGCTTGTGCTATCTTGCTAGTGCTATCTTGCTAGTGCTATCTTGCTAGTGCTATCTTGCTAGTGCTATCTTGCTAGCCGCCAGCCAGTGCATCTTGCTAGCGCAACTCGCCTGTGCTACTTGCTAGTATAATCCGCTCCAGATCTTTCCTGAAGAACCCTTCGCAGTGCTTTCGGGCAAAACAACCAATACTGTGGATGGACGAAATCCCGCACCACTTTCAAGCCGTGGTTGAAACCAATTCTTGTTTGTATTTATGTTGGGGAATCGAAACAGAAACCAGCATTTCTGATTTCGGTGGTGCGAAATACATGGATGACTCGCGTCACCATCCACCACCTAAGAAAACCCGATTTGATCCCCCAAAGCAAATACCAACAAACGATGGCGTCAAACACAGTTTCACAAAGCGGTGCGGAATGGACACTTCCCACCCCTGGGATGCCCAGTGGAATTGCATGGGAAAAAAAAGAATCGGCATCCCTTTTTGGCTGGTTGAGTTTCAGGGGGACACCCTTCCCCAAAAAAAGGAAGGGAGAAAACGGGGCGCGGGCGCCACTGGGGGCAACTGGTAGTTCCTCCCAACCGGCGCCAAGAAAAACGCCACCATGCCAACAGCCCACCCAGTAGTTCCAATATCCCTCTAAACCATTTCTTTGTTGGCATGTGCAAAGGAATCGAATCAGAAAGGATCCCGTCCACTCCCAACCGCCATTGGGGGCTGGGGAAAAGGGAGAGGGGGGGGGGGGCCAAATAAGCCCTTATTCGGCCTGCAAGGCCTTGTTTAGGGCATATTTCTGGGCTGGAATTCGAACCCCGGCAAAATGTTTAATCTTTTTTGCCTGGTTAGTGGAGAAAACAAAGGGGACCCCCAAAAACGCAAAAAAAAAAAAAAAAAAAACTTGGGCTCCCTCCTCCCCCCCAGCCCGCGATTTCCAGCGCCTGCGCCCCCGAGCTGTGCGCCAGGTGCTTGGCCGCCCGCAGCTCCGGCGCCAGAGGCGCCCCCAGGGGCGACACCTGGCCCCGGCCCAGCGGCGCCACCACCAGGCCTGCGGGTTGGGACTCGAGGGCCCGGAGGCGCCGCCAGGGGCAGCTCTTTTTGTTTGGATGGGTGGTTTTTAGAGGTGGCGGTTGGTGGGGTTTGTTTCTCTGTTTGTTGTTGTTCGTGTGGTTTTCGAGGGAATTCCAAGAGGTTTTAGGTGGTATGTATTTCTTGTTTCTCTGTTTGTTGCTTTTTTTCGGGTTCTTAGAGGGAAACCAGGAGGAAATTCTGGAAGGACACCACCCCATGTTTGGTGGGTTTTCCCAGGTTTGAAACAACAAGCACACGAGCACCACCCATTTTTGGCTTTAGGCAACTGAGAAAAAATGACACCCCCATTTGGGTCTGTCTCTTTGAGTTGGTATCCCTTTTTTGGTGGTTTCACATGGACATCGAAACAACCATTCCGGGCACCTTTAGAAAATGACCCCCCCAAAAACACAAAAGATCACAAAAGAACGAAGCCACGTCGGGTCCCCAAAAAAAAACACCACCCCCCCCCCCCATGCCTTCGGCATCCCCCCCCCCCAAAAAAAAAGAGACGGAGACCCCCCGCCGCTTTTTTTCGCCGGACATCGCGCGATGTCGGACGCCGCTTGCGATTCCGCCTGCGAGGACGGAGGCCAGCAGCCCGCCAGCCGCCTGGCGCCAGTTGGGCGGCTTCAGCTTCCAGGTGCCCTCCGGAAGGCGCCTGGAGGACTCGAGCGAGGGCGAAAGGGCGGGGAAGGCCGAGCTTCTCTCTGGGCTCATGGGCTCAGGGGTTACCTCAGTTGTTCAGTGACCCTGGAGAAAAAAAGGGAACCCGTGTTTTTGGGGAAGCATGTGTTTTTTTTGGTGGCGCAGGCACCCAAAGAAGAGGGGAAAATGGGGGCCACTGAACAACTGAGGGTTTGGAGAAAGAGTGCATGAGACATCTGCAAGCTGGAAAGTTGCAGAGGAAAGAGCCCAAGGCGAGTTCATGGCTCATGGAACCTACAATGGCTGAAACACAGCAGCAGCAAGAAGGCGACGCTGCTTTTTGGACTCGTGATGGTCGCTTTTTTTCAGGCAACCTTCATGACACTCTGCGAACAAGGCAATGTTGAGTGTTGACAATAACAATTGGGCTCATGGAACCTACAGTGGGTCTTCAACCAGTGTCAGCCAAGTAGGTGAGCTCCCATGGCTAAAAGTGGGATAACCCTTATTATGTCATTCCCTGCAACTATCGCATCAGCAAGTTGATCGTTCTCGCCTTCTTTTGGGTGTTTCCACAAGTGACATGACTAACTCGTGTTTTTTTTCTTTTTGTACTTTTCTTCTTTCTAATTGTGAATTGATTAGGCCTCCTCTGAATTCTAATTAGTTTTGTGTAGTCCGATTCGTTCTGCACAAGTAACCGCGCTGGGGAAGCAGACCGTGTATAGAAATCAGGGCGCATAGCAGGAGAGACGTGGGATGCGGGTAGGTTACAACTAGGGATATTTCAGGGAACTAGCCTCAGTTTACCCCACTTACCATGGGAGCTACCCTACTTACTGAGCAGGTTGAACATCGGCGATCGTTTTAGTGGAAACCGTTTTGGGATCCCCTTTAAAGAACACCGAATCGAGGATGGCCCTTGGGATCATTCCATTTCTCATTCCCTGCCTATCAAACCGGCAAGAAAATGAGAATTCTACTGGGCCACATGCCCGCACTCTCTTCAAGCCCAGCGCAAGCAAGCGCGCCACCAGCCAAGACGGCCTGAGGAGTGGACGAAGCGAAAGCCACGTGAGCACGTACGTGGCGAGTTGGCCCACCCAAAGCTGCTCAAGCCTCAGTCGAAAACATGCGGGAGAGAAAAAAAGGGAGTCAAACACCGGGGCGGAACTCCCTTCCAGCCTACCCCATTTGGGGGATGACTTTGATTTCTTGTACGATCATGGGCCAGCCGGGAAAACCAGAACCGCCAAACGGCCAGACGGCCTGTTCAGGACTGGACCTTGGCTCGGAGCTCTTAGGGATCTGGGAACTTTCAGGGACGTTTTGTGTGGGGCTTCCAGGGTCGCCCGGTCGCCATCGGTCGCCCGGTCCACCCACTTCAGGTGTCAACCTTCAGAACTTCAAGGCCCCCCAAAAATCGAGCAACATGTCGATCACCTTCTGTAAGGAAAAGCAATTTTTGTTTCCCGCAATGCTCAGAGAATGAGACATGGAATGACCCTCATAAACCATCCAACTGTTGGTTTCCTAGGGGAGCAAAGCCTGGGTTCATTCCCACATATCGCACCAGCAAGGAGGGGCTCCTCTGAGACCTTACCACAATGTTTGAACCGAAAAGGGCCAAAGCCGGGTTTGTGGTGACGCCATATGGCGGGTGCTTCCGGAAAAAACAACTCCTCCAGGGTTTGATTCATCTTCCATTCTTTCAACCATCGTTCTTTTCAAAATCGGCCCGTTTTCCGTGGGTTTCTTGTGGGTTTTTGGAAAGAAGGATCCCTGGAACGAACGGGGCGCGTACCCCCAGAACTCCGGCCACGCCACCACTCGTCGTGGCGGGGCTTGATGTAAGCCGCAAACTCCCCGGCCACGATGTACCAGACGTAAATCAGCAGCCTCGGTGTGGGTTTCAACCATGGCAAAGGCTTGGTTGACGTTGGGTTTGGGAGCAACAAATGAAATTTTGGCAGTTGAGTGGGGATTTCCCACTAAACCACAATAAGCAAAAATGTGTAAAATGTTTCCCAACAACAATCATCATGGCGTCGTTTGGTTTCCGCTTTGAAAACCACAAACCACAAAAAGGACCCTCAAAATCATAGAGACGCCCTAGTGGTTTGCGGGTGGGCAAGGTGTAAACACCCGTCTGGATTTGTTTTTCTTTTCTCTCTCTCTCTCTCTCTCTCTGTCTCTCTCTCTCTCTCTCTCTCTCTCTCTCTCTCTCTCTCTTCAGCTTCCTTGAGCCATGTCGAGCCCTGGGGGTCGAACCGGGACTATATCCACCAGAACAAGTTCCTGTTGCCCCAGGAGGAAACCGATTCTTACGTTCATGCCATGGATGTGTGCCAAGCAAGTCGTCGGAAAAGAACCACCCTTGGTTCCAATTAAAAGGTTCAGCCACGTGTGGGGTGCAAAAAAGTCGGACGTTGAGGGGCCCCCGTTGCTGGACCAAATGGACAAGTGAGCGCCCACGTTGTCATACATGTTTGCAGACTCTTGCTGCAAATGCCCAATGCAAACAAGGTACTTGGACCACTGACCACCTAAAGTGGCCACAGGTTTTGGGTGGGTTGGCAACCAGGGAGTAGGCACATGATTCACCCTGCCCCTTCGCTGGCTTCCCTCGACCGAGCAAAAGGGGAACCTTTTTTTTCAACCCTCCGAACCTTTTTTCTCAACCCTTCCCTTTTTTTATAACCCTCAAACCTTTTTATTTAACCCTCCCCCCTTTCTTTTAAACCCTCGCACCCCTCCTTTCTAACCCTCCCCCCTTTCTTTCCAACCCTCTACCCTTTCCTTTTTTTAACCCCTCTGCCTTTTAACCCCTCTGCCTTTTGCCCTGATGGGCCTGTAACCGAAGCATTCGGCAACTGCGCTAAGCTGCGATAAGGAACACAGCTGCACGCGCGCACACTGCTGCCTCGCCGAGGCCTGCGACCGAAGCCTTCCACAGCTGCACTGAGCTGTAGGAAGACAGCCACAGCGCACACACACACACACACACACACACACGCACTGCTGCCTCACCAAGACCTGCGACAAAAGGCTTTCGCAGCTCAAGGCTCCAACCGAAGTCTTCCACAGCTGCACCGAAGTCTTCCACAGCTGCACCGAAGCCTTCCACAGCTGCACTGAGCTAAAGGAAGACAGCTGCAGGGCACACACACACAGGCACACTCTGCTGCCTCACCAAGGCCTGTGACCGAAGCCTACACCAACTGCTTCCCTCGGAGAAATGTTCTTGGCCGGCAGCCGCTCCCCTTGTTGCTTCACCGACCGCCCTGACTCACGGGCCTGGTGCACCTTGGCGCAACCGGGCTCTCGACGTGATGCCGCACCCACCGCCTAGCCGCAAAGGGGAAGACATGCGTATTTGCAAAGCTTGGAAAGGCAGGTGTAGCACACTTGCTTCAATGAAACTACGCTGCCTTTGTCTCACGGGGCATGTGGCCAAATGGCTTCCTCGCAGGCGTGTGGCAAAGTGGCTTCTTCACCAGGTCTTGCGTTTGCGTCCCCGGCGTCGTTGGGTTGGAATGTTCCGCATGTCGGCAGTGGGGTCATCTTGCAGCGCCTTGACATAAAGCACATGTTCGCAATCTCCATGTAGCAAGAACTCACGGCATGTACACAGCTTGCCTGGAACTGGTTTCTTCAGCTTGCGGCGCACGCGGGGCCAGGAAGCTTGTGCAAGATGCCCCTCCAACACTGCGCAGTACTGCTGCATGTACTTCTGCAACGCTTTCAATTCCAACTCCCCATCCTTGGCAATGCCAGCCTTGCACAACCATTTTTCGAGCTGCGGGCCTTCGGAAGCTATGAGGTTTGCGACCATCTCGGCCACTTGCGGCGTCACGACCGCCTCTGCAGGCATCACGCCTCCCTGCAGTCTGCTTTGCAGAACCCAGAAAGTTGTCACACCGTCCACATCGGTTCTGCCTGCTTCCCCAGTGCGGATGTAGACCTGGCGGTAGTTGCGATTGCCACACAGCCGCGGCTCGCAGGGGATCTGCCCGCGGACCGCAGGCTTTTGCTGTTGAACAATGCATCTGCGCAGCGGGCGGGCCATGTCACGAAAGTCTTCTCCTCCTCCCATGCAAACCTGGATGCCCAATCGTTTTCAAACAGCTGTTGCATAGAGGCAAAGACTTCTGTCGGTGATACCCTTGCTTTGGCCTTGATGCTGCTTTGCCAGTATGCATGAAAGGACTCCAGTGTTTGCGTTCCTGAGCTGCTGCCTGGGTAGGTTCCCAAGATCCCTCCCCAGAAGCCACTGAACCAAAGTCCTTCTGCCCCCCAAATTGTAGAAGTGCAGCTGAAGCCTTTCTGCAGACTGCCAACTGGCACTTTCTGAAAGTACGTGTGCTGAAAGTACTCTGCAGCTTGCGCACTTTTCTTCCGTAGCCACGGGAAGGCCAATTGCCAGACCGCATCGAACAATTGCACAGTCGGCACCTCGCGGCTAATCTGGACAATTCTCTCCCAGTAGCCAAAGGTGCTCCCGTCCGGCGTGCTTGTCAAATCTGCAGCCGGCGTGGCAGGTCTCTCCGGGCTTGACGAGGCGCCCCGCTTCTTGCCCTTGTTCTTGGGTGTCCTGCGCAGTTGACGGCGCTTGCTCTCGGTACACATCTGCACAATTCTACAACTGCAACAACACGAGCCTGTTTGTCTTGCTTGCTCTTCCTTGATTGACAAACTGAGATTCCGGCGCTTTCACCTTTGGGGTCTTCTTGGCCGGCAAGTACTTCTGCATGCCCTTGTAGGTTGCTCGCCGCATGTGAGCATAGTCATCACATGGGCGTGCGTAAGGAAACACTTTGCGGCGCGAGGCCTCGATGCCTTTCGCGTAGTCCTTATGAACTTGCCAAACCTGCGCGCGGAGGTCCAGGCCGCAGTGCCTCTCAGCCAGCTCGCACGCCTCCGTGAAAATTTGGGTCATGTTGGCCTCTGACTCCGTGTCCACCAACGCTTGCAGGAATGGCTCTTGTGTTGCTGTGTGCGCCGAAGTGGACTTGGTGTGCGTGGCCCCGGCCCACGTCTTGCTTGGCACCGCACTGCTTACCAAGAAGGACAAAGTTGCAATGCCGTACTCGTTGGCAACAACTTTTTGCTTTGCGTCAACTGCAAGGTTCACAACCTTCTCTTGCAGAGCTTGAGCGTGTCTCAGCATGCCCGGACAGGTCCACATCACACAGATCCTGTCCGCCTCAAAGGTTGAAGACGGCAAGACAAGGAGCTGCGACACCTTCCAAGTCTGCCAGGCCTCCATGTTGGGGCACGTGTGCTGTAGCGCTGCGTTTTGCAGCTCGCTCAACGTCACCTTGCTCTTGGCAGAGCGTGGTGGGCCTGCGTTGTTGAATCGCACTACAAAGTTGTGCAGTTGAGTATTGCTGCATCGTAGGCTCAAGTTCTGGGCCTTCAAGGCTTCTCGCACATCCTTTGACGTGACCTTTGGACGCTTCTCCTCCAGCCCTTCCAAAGCGCACGCCTCCGCGCATGTCCACAAGCAGCCGCCGCGCGGGGGCTGCAGTTTCCCATGGCACCCTTTTTGCTCCACGCAAAGCAGCGGCCCTTTCTCTTCGAAGGTTAGGGTTGCCTTCACCTGTCGTGTGCAGCCGGCGCACACACTTTGCTGGCAGATCCCCAGCAACGTTTTGCCGTCCCTCTTCAACTGCTTTTCATGGAAGGTGTAAATGCCTTGGTCTTTCCGCCGTCCAAGAAGACGCTCCACTGCCTTCCGCAAGCCTGTGTAGGTTGCCACATCTGCGCCATCGCACGGCTTCCCGTGAAAGATTATCGCCCAACTCTCCGCTGGTGTGCTTGGGCCCTCCTCTGGCGCGCAAGGCGGCTCTCCTTCTTTTACAGTCGGCGTCGTCGCTGACCTTCCAAGCTGGGTGATGCCGGGTGCACCCACAAAATAGTCATTCAATCGCACGAAATCATATTAGTGTTCAAAGCTCTCTCCCATCATGGTTGCAGCCGCAATTGACCATTGTCTGAAAGATGAGTGGTGGAGCGAACTAACTTGCAATGAAGGTACACTTGCCTGTGAACAGCGGTTCAGCAAACCCTGTCACTTTCAATGCAGAGAAGAACAATTCCAGCCTGCCCCTCCTATCTCTAACTTGCCTTTTGGAGCATGCGCTCTCCCAGCCTCTTTGGAGCAATAGCCGGCTTCGGCTGCGCCTTCTTCTCGCTGCAAAGCTGCCTGCAAGCCACATGGGAAAGAGTGAGGCTGGTAAGCAAAGTTTCGCCTCGAAGCGAGACACTGCCCAAGAACACAACTCCGTGCCTTGGTTGCAGACAATCACGCGCTTCCGCTTTGGGTGGCCCAAATGACCAGCTAGGCACGCCCATTTCCTTCAGCGAATCCTTGGCTTCCTTGGGCAACACTGAATAGGCGAACTTGACAAAGACTAGCTCCTGCCCATTGTCGAAGCATTGCCCACGCACTTGTCCAAGACCACGCTCCGCTAACTCCTCATACGGGCCTTCTTTCCATAGCGGGGCCGGCAAGTTGCGAAAGGGCGGGCCGCACCGCCGCGTCCACTCTGCGCGCCACCCTGAGCCCACCAAGGTGCGAAGGAGCTCCCCCATCGCTTCCACGCCCTGCCGTGCGCCCAAACACACATCAACCACTCCGCACTCGAGTTTTCATGCAGTTTACATGGGTCGTGTCTTGTGGTTGTCAAGGCTAGCATGTCCGACTGCGTGCATGTGCAGCTTGAACCCAATTGAACCCACGGCCTCTGCTACAGATGGCTTCGGCGTGCGCCGCGCTGAACGACCATGCTTGGTCCTGAGCTATAGACACTTTTCCCAGCCAAACCCTACCTACGGCACGTGAGTGCGGCCCAGGCAGCCACACGCAAGGGGCCACAGCTCCTCCATCAAAGTTCCGAAAAGAGCCACTGCGCTCACCCAATAAGGCGCCTTGTGCAGTCCAGTTGCCAACGTCTCTCCAAAAAAAGTGCGTTTGGTGACATCCCGGCAAGTCAGACGGTATGCGTGGAACACCTCCTTCAGAGCCGGCGTGAGCTTCCACTCTCTTGCAGGCGCATCTATAGCCATCGGCGCCTTGCAACCTATTGACTTCAGCACAGACTGAAAGACGCGGCGCAGAATGGGCATCACCACCTGCTTCTCAAAGCCCTGCAGGCGAGGCGGGCCTGGATCCCGGAGAGCTCCGAATGAGAACATGCACCGCTGCGGCAAGCCAATTTGGCTACGAACCTCGCTAGCCACCCACCAGTTCTGCCACACGGACAGCTGCTGCAGCAAAGCAAAGGTTACGTTGGTCTTCTGTAAGGGTACACCTTTGACCGGCACAACCTTGTCCTCCGCCGACTCTTTCTTGGCCTTGCGGTCAATGGCAGTTTCCCACGGCACCTCGCCCCCTGTAGCGCTGTCCAAGAACCGGGAAAAGTTGATGTGTGTGGATTGATTCCAAGTCCGGACCTAACAAATGAAACTTGTCCCAGCCACATCCAGCTGCGAGGTGCAGATTCTCTTGCAACACGCTGCGAAGGCATTCAACCATCGGGTCCACTGCCGGACTCTTCCCGCTTCCAGGGCGCGCTGTGCCAATGGCCCAGTATCGGCTGCGACACGGGTAGCCCGCCACATCCACGCAGATCTCTTTGTGGAGCAGACCCATTAAAAGCGCGCAGAAAGCATCGTAGTAGAACACGGTCGGCATGCCAGTGCTCCGACTCCATGCCTCATGAGGACCA
This sequence comes from Effrenium voratum, assembly GCA_963377175.1. Taxonomy (NCBI): domain Eukaryota; class Dinophyceae; order Suessiales; family Symbiodiniaceae; genus Effrenium; species Effrenium voratum. The sequence goes on from CAUJNA010003558.1 coordinate 174,912, forward strand.
AGATTGGGTAAAAACTTGTCCGCCACAGCGGGTACTGCAGCTCCACCGCCTGCTTCCCGCCAAACTCATCAGCTTCAAACCCGGCAATCACAGCAGGCAACTGCTCCTTCACGTCTGCTTGCTCCATTGCCAAAATCTCTGCCTAAGCACATAGCAAGCGACACTCTGAATGCTTTTTCTTTACCCAGTTTCGTGCGGTTCCACCCTGCGAGCAGGCAGCCATGCGCACCATTCTTACAATTCCCCACCCCAACGTCGACCGCCCTCGCAATTTGAAGCCCGCTAAGGATCGCACGCTGTAAGCCGGCAGGTTCGCGAGAAACGCAGCTACATCCTCACCGGCTTGGAAGATGGACAAGGCAGCGACCACATCCCTTTCGAACTCCAGGGTGCCATCAGCGGTTTCCGCAAAGGGCAAGGTCTGCAAGCCAAGGCTCTCCGCTTTTGCGTCTACCCCTGCTGTTGACTGCAGTGCCTCCCCAGCCTGCGAGTCCAGGACAGTGGACGCCAGCTCTGTCGTTGCGGGGGCAATGCTTCCTGCTGCATTCTCTTCCGCGTTGGCTGCAGGGTCTGTGGGTGTCATATCAGCAACTGACCCAGTCGCAGCCTGCTCTGTCGCAAAGCTAGTCACGACGCAAGTCTCGTACACAGCCAGCACCACGCTCTTGGCAACCTTCTTCGGCAAAGCAGATATTCGTGTCACCACAGTGTCATCGTACCGGAGCCAGCTACCACCCTCCATGGTCCATGTCACAAAGTGCCCCTGTTCAGCATCACCGCAATCTAAAGCAATATGCTCCACTAATGCTACAAACCTGTACAAGGTGCCGTTGATTTCCACTGGCCCTGTGCAGTCCACCTCGCGCTCATTCTTGCACCATCGCCCTGTGTGCGGGTCCACGTGGCCGTTTCGAGGGAAACTTACAATCAAGACCTCTGGCGCTGACAAAGGCCTGGACTCTTGAAGAACGTCCTTCTGGCCCCCACAAGCGTCACACCTCAAGGCTTGCGGCAGCAACTGGCCTTGGAACGTGCGCTGTATCAGCGCCTGTGCAGTGGCGCGACTGCGCTGCGTGTTCTCAACGAGGAGAACTGTCCAAGCCTCGGTCATCTCCGTGCTGTGCGCGACATTGTAGCTCCTGCAGGTGTCCACGCTGCACTTGTGGCGCTGCTGCCGAAGCACCTGCATTCCGAAGCACCCTTTCACAGTGTCCTCTACCTCGGGATCTCAATGCTAAAGTCCCTCAAACTTGCAGTTTCCCTGCGTCCTTTGTGGAGCAACCCAACGAAAGGGCCCGCAAAAACAAGGCACCCCGTGTAAGACACCCCGTGTGCCCGCAAGCAACTCTGCGCGCGCCCTGTCTACCAGTGTGTTTGGGAAACTGCACCTTCCTGTTTCGCAGAGTTTTACCGGCGCTACACACAACCGGCTTGCTGCCCCGCGCCTTGGAGCACAACGACATGGCAAAGTCCGCAGCACTTTGCTGCTCACCGCCACCTAGCCCAGCTGCTTGCAAGAAAGGCTTCCACATCTCCATGGTCGCACGGTGGGCTTGGCCAAAGAGTCGAAGTTCGTTGGTTTGCCAAAGCAAGCATGTGGCGCAGTCGGCCGCGCACTTCCTCTGCGCAACATGTGTTTGCAGCCTAAGGCATAACTGCTTGGAATGGAAGAGAGCCTGTAGGACGCCATTCATGTAGCATGTGTTGCCCACATGGCAAAGGCCTGTGCCTTCGAACTGCTCCTCTCCGCGCTCAAGCTTGCACTCTTGCCTTTGTTCTTGCTTTTCCGCGCCACCCCGCACCGCATAACTTTGCCTGGCGCCAGAACATCCTTGCCAGCTGGTCGTCCTCTTGCCCCACAAGAAGGACTTCCATCCAGCAACCGCAATGCCAAGACAAGCCACGATCGCTGGCGGGACCTGCAGCAGGCGAGCAGCCCCATGCAAAAGCCCCTGTACTGTTGGTAGCAACATCAGCGTGCCCAGCACGCCCGCCATCGCTGCGTGGCGCCGAACTGCCCTCACGCATTGCCTTCGGCCGCGGCGGCGGCCCTTCACTTTCAAAACCTTGCCGCGCGCCACAACGCCGCGCACTTGCGGGCCCGCAGCCATCGCGCCCATGACCACTCCGACCAAGAACGCCACCGCGTAGCACATCGCCATCTCCATGCTGCTGATGAGCTGTTTGCTCTCCCACTAGACACGTTCCGTTCGTGCACCTAAAAAGCCGTTCCGTGGCTAGTCGTTCTGACACGTTGAGCCAACACGAACCACCCATTCATGGCTTGCGCTTGCATGCCACTGTCTGCTGGTGATTCGCGCGCTTGCTAGCACTCTTGCAACTGCTGCACACGGGCTCAGTCTGAGGCGCAAGCCCGCCCATCAACGCAATCTTCGTCTTGTTCGCCTGCGTCCGAGCCTGAGCGATGCGTCTGAAACTCGCGGATGGGAAGAAGTTATCTGCATCACCTTTACACCTTTGCTCTCTTCTTATCTGTCTCTCCCTCTATGTATCTTTCGCTCTCTTTTGTGCGGAGTGCCCCTGTTTGACGCTGCTGGTTCGGAACGTGGCAACAGCCTTTTGTCTTTCGCGCTCTTTTGTGCGGGGTGCCCCTGTTTCACGCTGCTTGTGCGGAACGTGGCAACAGCCTGCTACCGCAAAGACATGCTCGACGGAGTATCCGACAGCGACATCAACTGCGCCGCTCTATGGCGACGTGGCCGAAGCCTGCAGCAATGGCACTGACATAAATGAAGACAGCTGCCAGCGCACACACTGCTGCCTCGCCAAGGCCTGTGACCGAGGCCTGAACCAACTGCGCTGAGCTAGGGGAAGACAGCTGCCAGCGCACATACCGCTGCCTCGCCGAGGCCTGTGACCGAAGCCTGAACCAACTGCGCTGAGCTAGGGGAAGACAGCCGCCAACGCGCACGCTGCTGCCTCACCGAGGCCTGTGACCGAAGCCTACGGGCCACTCACAGTGTGCGCGCGCCGCTACCTTAAACTCCGCGCATGAGACGCTGCTCGCGCTACCTTGTTCAACAAGTATGGATGGTGACAAGAAGGTGGCCCACGCTTTTGCCATTCGTTTAATCTTGCAAACCACAAGTCGCACGAACGCTGCTGGAGTAAGCTCCCCTTAAGCACGCGATGTCCACATATCGGTCGCAGTCAACCTATCTACCTCGCAAACACTTCCCTTCATCGTTTCTGCCTTGAGTAACATCTGCTTCAGCCCGCATCAATACGCCTACCTAGCAAACCGTGTACGGATAACCTATGCGCTGAACAACTTCACTTAAACTCAAGATACAAAGAAGCAAGGCTGAAACTACGGTAAGCATTATTGAGGAGAAGTTACAAGAGGTGGGATGGGGCCATAAGCTCACAACTCCAACTAAAAACAGCAACGCGGCGAGGAACATAGGACCAATAACCAGAGTGCAACCGTTGTCCAGCCCGTTGTCTAAGTCACTCGTGACCCATCGTTATCTTCCCATGCAAACTGCCCTGATTAACTCAATCCGATGATGTAAAAAACAGTCGGGGATGATGAAAGCAAGGTCGAGGACAAAAAACCAATAAGAAATTGAACAACTTCTGCCTGTTACACACCAAAGCTGCTGTCCAGTGCGCCAAACCAAAGTTTGAGGGTTAACAAAACCAGGGCCGAGGGTGAAAAAGGCAGGGGGGAGGGTGAAAAAAGAAAGGTTCGGGGTGAAAAAAGCAAGGTTGAGGGTGAAAAGAACAATTTCAAGGGTTGGAAAAAAAGGACTCCTGAGGGTTAGAAAAACAAGGTCCCCGTTGAGAGGTTCCAAAAAGGTCGGAGGGTTAAAAAAAAAGGAAGGGTTGAAAAAACAAGTATGAAGGGTGAAAAAAAAAGGGAGCCCCGAGCAAAATTGCAAGGCCCTCCGCATCCTTTCTCCGGCAGGGTTGGAGAACCTTCTCCGAGGGTTTCGTACTTGGATCTTTGGACGCCGAGTCAGTAGGTGGTTACCCTTCCGCACACTAACCGAAGGCATTTGTGGGAGGGTACCTGGAGAATCACTTTCCTCCCTAAGGAATTTCTGTCAGGTGCCATGTTAGTAAGAGGGAGGGTAGCTTTTTGTTCACCCCCTAAAAAGGATATCCCCACGGAACACGGGGGACTTCTTTTCAGCCGGGTACAACCGAACGGTTGCTGTTACTCACTTGGCAAACTAAGCAAATCGAACACCCGAAGCACTATAGAATCTAGTGTCTCTCCCGGTTGGCCTCACACTCCAGACAAAGCTCAGACAACTTGAGCAGGGAAAGGCCAACAGGAAGGCGAACACAAAAAGAAACAATTCCTGGGAAGCTGGCATGCCGTGCAAACCACAACAGGTCCAAAAACCCAAACCGCTGTTCAAAAACAATATGCCGAATCCCCGTACCCATAGTTTGTGATGGTGGTTTGGGTGTTTGGACCCCTGGTTCTTGCAGGGGGGAAATGGGAAACCACCCCTAACCAGTAAGCCACCGGGCTCCAACAATCCAACCACAAACATTCGTGGGAAGCTGACAAAACTTGGCTGGAATTAGGACCCCGGCCCAAAAAAAAGTTTGGCTTGGATAGTGGAAAACAAAGGGAACCCCAAAAAGCACAAACAATAAACAGGGGACGACTTCCGGGGAAGAAAAGACGGCCACCTTGCCCCCTCCAACCAATTGCAGGCGCAGCACACTGCGGCCGCTACTTCCCACAGCTGCCATGGGGGCTTGCTGATCCGAAGGGGCAACATCCATCCGGCCGGCCGCGGAAATGTGCGGCGTGCGGTGTTGGGCTGTCTGAAGCGACCGTCCTTTTCTGGAACCTTTGCGCTCCAAAAAAACAAGAGAGAAGAGAACCGCGCGGCGAAGAAAACAATATGTGAAATGGATGTGCCTGAGGAATCGATGAAAGTTGAGAAAACTCAAACACACTGGAAACCCAACCCGTCCTTGATTCCTCTGCAAAAAGCTGAACTTTTAGTGGGTTCAACGGAAAACCCGTCAGTCCCCAAAAAGTTGAAGTCTAAAGATCCAAGCCAATAGCAACCAAGCGAGGTCCCGAGCCATGGTCCCACGGGCATGAACCTTGAGAAAGCGATTGAAAAGGCTGCGCTTGGCCGCTGGAGAACCAAAAGTGACCCTCGCCATGCGAAGGCAGCGAACCATCTGGGTGAGTTATAATATTTATAGCTTGGGGGGGGGGCCATTCCCCACGCAACGTAAACCATCATTTGGGGTGAGGTGCTGTGAGGTCGTCATACTTCACCCAGCAAAACCATTCCAGAAAGTGGGGCCCATTGGCAGGGATCTGTCCAAAGCTCCAAAGGGCTTGTTGCAGCTCAGGCGGTTGGGCTCTGTTCCACTGGGTTCCTTGAAACATTTGGGCGTGTTCCACCAGCGGGTCGAGTGATTTCGGGCCAAAACCGGGCGCTTTCCGAGCCTTCTGTTCGGTGCATGAGGAGCTTCCCTCCGCTTGGCTCTTGGCTCGCCGGCTCGGCGGCCCGGTTTTTGGTTTCGGGGTGTGCCAGATCCAAACCCTCGGGCTCCGAACCGACCCAGATTTACGTCTTGTCCAATTTTTGTTGGACCCAAACCCACATGAAACATGACATACCCACCCTCGGCTCTTGCCAAGCGTTCGACGAGGAATGGGTTCTACCTCCCCGGGCAAAATCGACCAGGGGTGAAATCCAAACCCGAACCAGGCTTGAAATGACATAGCCACTTCGGCTTTTCCAGCTCGACGAAGAGGAATTGGTTACACCCCTCCCATCAAAATCGACCAGCGCTTGGGTTCCAAAGCACTCGGACCTGACACGAGGAGCCGGCTCATTGGTCTGCTTCTTGATGTCTCTGGTCATGGCCATGCACATCGAGTGGTGGCACCCCGTTGCCACCTGCGGACGAACAAAATCAAATAAAACCAAAACCAAACCAGTGGCCTTTGTGGGTAAAAGAACATAGCGCTTCCTTGAATTTGGGGGCAGGTGAGCTTTTCAAAAAAACAGAACAGCCTCCAAACAAATTGTGAAAGAATGGGCCACTGGGTGCTTGGGCAACAAGCATGCTCATCTTCTCGCTCTCTCTCTCTCTCTCTCTCTCATTGGTTTGGAGGTTAGGTGGTTGCCCATAAACCCTCTAAGCAGCATCCATGTGCAGTCCATGTGACCACACTTCAATCGGAACCTGCGAACTCCCTGAAAACCCGCAAACTTCGATTGCTTACAAGACGGGAACAAATCGATTGCTTACCCTCTACTGGAACATAGGCATAAATCCAAATCCAAACCACAAGAAACCACAAATTCAGAGAGTCACCTGAGATACACCACGAGTGTCCTTTGCCCGTGTCAGGTACGAAGCCAGGGATCCAAAGTGAGTCGGGGGTCTCACGTCTCCCTTTTGGATTTCATGTGAGGTTCAATTGTGCAACCCCCCTCCCCCTCCCCCACTGGGCCCACCCGGGCCAAGAAGAACCCCAAAGCATGTATCACAAGAGAAACCCCAAAAGGAGCTTCAAGGCAACCTTTGAGGGCTGAGCAACGCAGGGTAAACATAGCCGGAACCTACAAACACCAAGGGCGTCGCCCGTGACGGGCGTCACCAGATCTCAGCCTGCGTGATTTCGAAGCTGATCTTGCCGCCTCAGCTGAGAGTGACGGCACCGCGCAGGGCCTCGCTCAGGATCAATGGAGATCAGGAAGTCTCTGTTGATATGAACGCATTTTCTTTGAAGGGCTTGCAGTTGACGATCATGAAAAAAAGACTACTAAACATTTTGAGTTGAACAAACTTATCCCTTGAAAGGGTGGCTTTAAAGGACAACCAGAAGAGACGCCAAACCCTAGCCGAACGAATCCCTGTTCTCTCGCTCTCTCTCCCCCCTGCATCGCCATCAAGGTTTAACGAAGATCCTTTCGCAGCTTCCCCACAACCTCCATTTGCTCAAGTCCCCTGCAAAAAAATATGTCCGCTAGTGATAGGTTCCCTTTAAAACCAACAGGGGAAAATAAAAACATATAACCAAATGGAAGACAACTGGCTTTCGGTGTTCCCTTTGGTTTCCCTTGAAACCCAGCCGGCAAGGTACCCTCAAACCCATGTGCGCCATCACGCAGGCGCTGCGCCCTTTCTCCATCATACGAAGCATTTTTCGGGGGTGAGGGGCTGCCAAGGAGGAAGCTCCCAAGCTCTTCGACTCTAGGCCCTTTGAAACATGCCACACAGGCATCGAAGACTTCGCAAACCACCAAGAACAACAAAGAACAACAAGAACAACAAGAGATCAGCCACTCCCTTCCCGGCGGTTTTCTCTGGCTTTGTCTTTCAGGAAACTGGGGAATTCGGACACTCGCCGCCTTCAGACGCGAGCTGCGGCCGGCCGAGCTATGCAATTTTCTTCGCCGGCGAACCCGCGGGCCGAGGACGCTCTCTCAGCGTCTTCTTCGGGAGCGAGAGCGGGACTCGCTGTCGTCACCTGAAAACGTTCGAAAACCCGAGGCATAGGTGGCCTTTTGAAACAAGACGCGGGATCTTCTGGTAAATGGAGTTTAGCGCGCATCTAAATCTCCCAAACTGGTATCATGGACTGTCATGGACTACCATGTGCTGATAGGACTCCTGGTAGCTCCTATAAAGGCAAATTTGGATACCCCAGCTCCCTAACGGCTCCCTTCCGACCGACTAGTGGATCTGCGCAGCTGGCAGGCGGGAAGAAACGGATGCCTTTGTAAGGGAACGATCATTCACCTAAATTGGTTACGGCTTTGCGGACCGCTCCCGAATGTGGGTGTCCCAGTGCCGCTTTTTTTTTTTCAGGAGGGAGAAAAAACCGGTCAACTCCATGCCACGAAGCTGCCATGCTTGATTCCCCCAAAGGCCCAACATCTGCAAACCTAACTCCAAAGCCTTGTTAGAAATCCACAATCAGATCGAGGAGCTTGAAGCCTTTTGGTGCAACAAACAGACACACAATGCACAATATAAATATTATATCTATATAAAAGAAACAAAAACACTCATACGCATACACACATATACAAATACACCCATATGCTTACACATGAATGCATACCTTGCCTACCTGCCTACAAAGATGCAAACGAGCACTTTCCAAGGCATCTGAGCGGCGCCGGCGGTCGCGTCGGCTCCTGTCCCGGTCATCCCGGTCATCCCGGTCCCGTCTGCGATCGTCATCGCCTGGGCTCATGGCTCATGCAACCTCATCGCCAAAGAAACGCATTTCAGCTTCCCTCAAAAGGGTGGTTTGGCGCCTGGCGGTTTGGAGGTGTGCCGGGGGTGGAAACCCCAAATTCCCTCAAGGGTTCAAATCCAAATCCAAAACCACTCAGAGGGGAGCTGAGATTTGACCCAACTGGTCTTCCCGGCCGCCCCCCTCCAAAGAGGAACCTCCCTTATTAGTCGCCGAGCGGAAAAATTGGCCCTATCAGACCGCTCTTCACCGCATAGGCATCTTTCCAAGGCGCGAAGCAACCCTTCAAATGCGTGATGGGTGCAGGACAAACCACTCAGCTCGAAGGAAACACTTTGGCCAACTCAGTGCCTCAAAAGCGGACTACCAACATCATGGGGGCTGTGGGAGGGGAGGGAGGGGGAGCCCAAATAAGCCCCCTATTAAGCCCTTAACAAGGCCTTTAGGGCCGTTTTGGGCTCCCCCTCCCCTCCCTCCCCCCCAGCCCCCCTGACAACATGCTTTTGTCTTTTCACGGTACCCTTTTTGGTTGGCTTTAAAAACAAACCAAAAGGAAACCAACAAGTTTTCGGGGAGTCCCCTAAAAAAAGCATGGCTCATGTTGACCCCGGATTCATAACCCATGCTTATCAATATGGGGGGTAGGGGAGTGCGGGGGGGGGGGGGGCCCTCCGAAATGTGATGAACCAGCAGAAGCACCATACTATTTTTTTGATAGAAGGTTCATGCTGCGGAAACATAACGTAATGTTGTATAGGCAAAGCCCTTACTACTCACTCTAGGTCCTCCAGTAGACAGGTTAGAATAACGGTACCCTTTTTTCTGTAGTCTATTTTGGTAGGAGAACCCTGCCCCAAAAAAGGGTAAAAGGGCACTACTGGAAGACTTGGCTTTAAACCTAATGAAAAAGGGGTCCCCTGACAAACCGACGGCCCTATTTTAAGGGCTCCAACAAAACATGCTGCGACCAGGCCGCGCCGGCGGTCCCTGTCCCGGCGGTCATCCTCGGGTTGCCAGAGGGAGGGGGGAAGGTCTTTCAGGGCGCCCCTCGTTTTTTGCTGACTTGCTCAAAGGGGTGTGGGAATGGGTTGCGGTTGGGGGGTTGGGGGGTTGGGGGGTTGGGGGGGTTGGGGGGTTGGGGGGGGTTTGGGGAGGTTGGTTGGTTGGGAAGTTGGAGGGTTTGGGGGGTTGGTTGGGTGGGGTTGGGTAGGGGGGGTTGGTTGGGGGTTAAGGCTGACCGTTTGGGGCGCCACGCCTGAAGGCTGGACCAAACTAGGAAAACCCGCAGGTCAAAAGGTTGGCTTTGGAAGAGCGAGTTTTGTGTGGCTCTTAGCGGGAAATCAAAGGAAAACTGAAAAGCGCCGTTTTGGCGGGTCCGATTCCTGAAAGAAGACGCACCCAAATAGGTTTGTCATCAAGGGAATTTTCGGGTGCATTCGATTCGGCCCACGTTGCCATAGAACCTGTGTCGAGACCCTGGAGGAGCCCTTTTGCTGGAAGAAGGGGCCTGTGGGTGACATGGCAACGTGAACCGGACGCCTCCAGGCACCCACTACTTACAACCTAGATAGCCAAGTTGCGATCGCTTTTTTCAGTCCCTGTTGCTGGTTTTCGGGGTAAAGTGGATGGAAAAACTCAGCAACTGGCAATCCAGGAGGTCTCTTCTCTAGCTCTCAGTTTCCCGAGCCCTTTACTCCATGGAAGAGGCTTACGAGAGTGTCGGGGTACACAAATTTCTCAACGACCTCGGATTAATTGGGCTACCGGGATGGGTTTCAACTTTTCTGGACCAAATAAATTGGTCGATTTTGAGCTCTGCAGAGTTCTGATGAGAAGAGATCTCTTGCATCAGCTTCCCTTTAACATACAACAAGAAGGAGGCTTCCACTTTCCAAACCAATCCAAACCGCACAACTTCACGGCGTTCGCTAGTCGTTTCTTGGCTTCAACTAGGGATCGGTGGTGAAGCCCGGCGGGGCCATACTAAACAAGTAGTTTCTGTTCTGGATGCCTCCATTTGCCTAAGTACCCTGGACAAAATCATGTTCTAGAAATATGTACATAACACATTTTTCCGGTAGTGAAACCGGTTCACCTCAACACCGACAGGGGAAATAACTAACATATTCCTTTAAAGGCTTCCAATATGCCTTCGCACCCCGCATGGTGGTTTTTGAGTCTTTTGGGTCCCGGGAACACATGTCAAAATCACTGGGCTCAGCCCCTCAACAGGCGAAGTGGACCAAGGAAAGCCGAAGTCACATTCTGATTCAGAGCCCGAACGCGGGGGGCCATCGCAGCCCAGTGATTAGTGGCTAATGAAATCCATGTTGGGACTTGTTGGATTGAGGTTCCATGGTACCACCAGGGTGGCCTTTATAGACATTTAGTGGAGACAGAGGCCCGAAGGGCCAACCAACCAACCAACCGACCGACCGACCAACCAACCAACCAACCAACCAACCAACAACCAGCCAGCCAGCCAGCCAGCCAGCCAGCCAACCAACCAACCAACCAACAGACCAACCAACAGACCAACCAACAGACCAACCAACCAACAGACCAACCAACCAACCAACAGACCAACCAACCAACCAACCAACCAACCAACAGACCAACCAACCAACCAACCAACCAACCAACCAACCAACCAACCAACCAACCAACCAACCAACCAACCAACCAACCAACCAACCAACCAACCAACCAACCAACCAACCAACCAACCAACCAACCAACCAACCAACCAACCAACCAACCAGGGGACCAGCCCGAGGATCTGAAAGGGTACCCCAAAAACCGCACGCCCCCAGCCTGTCGCAGCTGAGGCCGCCGCATAGCCGCCGCGGTCCGGGGCCCGACCTCCGCCCCCGCTGTCAATACCTCAGCGAAGCTTCGAACCGCCGAAGCGAACTGCCCAAGCCGAAGTCTGGGGCTCCACTCGTTGGATTTCCGTCAAAGGGCTGTGGCTCAAAGAAGCGGTGCCAAAATGGCAGCGTAAATGGGACCAAAGACTAAAACCTGTGTAACCCTCGCCCTTTCATATTGAGTTATATCCAAATGGGTCCGGAACAGATGGAGAAGCCTCTCAAACAGGCAATAAGAAAAGAAAACCATTGATGGAAGAACAAGTAGTTGGGTGACCGACCCGTTGAATGGGTGCCAACACATGGCTGCAAGCGATCCTTTCAAGGTTGGTCGCCCTGCCCTGCGCAGCCACAACTGTCTCGGCAGATCGGTGAACGGCCCTTGAAGGGGATCAAACGCGGGCATCCTGGCTCCTTTGGAAAGATCAGCCCAGCACAGTGCAACGGAGCCCTTGCTTTTTTTTTGGGGGGGGGGGTATTGAAATGGTCGTAATCCCAGAACCTTGCAAGAAATGAAGCAGGCGGCCGCAGCTATGGTGAAGCCATGTAAAGAACTAAGCAGGCGCTATTGTTGTTGGACTGCTGGGCTGCTGGGCTGTTGGGCTGTTGGGCCCTCACCTTCTACCCGCATCGATTTTCATTGCTCAGATGTCGCACGGGAGTCGAGCCGAGGGGCCGTCGTGCCGAAAGCGGCAGGACTCGCCCCGGTCACATCTCCCGCGCTTGAAGTCCCCACACACCTCCTGGCCAAGGGGGGAGGGGGGGTTTTCTGAGCCAAGATCCTTGGGGTTGAAGGAATGGGTATATTTGGGTGACTCTTTTATTGCTTTTTTAGGGGACCCCCCACCTGGGAGCCCTGACCCAAAGCCTTCACCCAAAAGAAACGTTGGAAAAACCGGTTGGTTCAGCTGGCTTCTCTCCAGGTCCCGGTCCCCAAACGAAGCCCGCCTGAAATCCTGGCTTGCCCTTCTTTGGGCCTGAGATGGATCGGCTGACGGCGAAACGGCGGCTTTGTCCGCAGATTGTGTGCACCCAGAGGCTCCTGAGGCTTTCCAAGACCCAACCTCTCCATTACACACCCCGGAGGTGTTTCGGGGTCTCAAAACCAGGTTAAGTTTTGAAGGCCCTAAATCAAACGGGAGCCCCTGGGCAGCAAAAATGCCGTGCGCGATGTCATGGCTGAAGTGGTCAAGTGCAAGTGAGTGGAAGTGGTGATGAAAGCTCTTCGCCGAAGGCCGGGAAGGCCAAGTTAGTAAGTATATTCAATAACCACGGTCATAACAAGGGAAAGAAAGTGGGGTTAGTTCCCGTAAAAAGTACGCCAAGCCGGTGTCTGTGGTTAGCCACTTGGGAAGATATAACCCCTGATAGCAAGGTTCGCAAAACTGAAGCCAGGGCTCATGCTCGCGTGTAGGTTGCCTTCGTTGGTGAGAAACAAGACGAGTGGCCGCGTACTTACACATAGCATCATCTTATGAAAATGACCTTATTCATTTTTGGAGCCCACCACAAGCCCATTCTAATCGATATCAGGCCCTGCCAGCACCCCATTCTCGCCTTCGACCTCCTCAATTTCCATGCCTCACGCCTGTCTGGATGCTCTGAGCTTAGGGCAATCTCGGGAGATGTGGCCAAAATCGCCTCAGCTGCCCGTTCAGCGAAGGAAAGCTCCCCAGCCACGACAAGTGGCTGGTGAAAACCTGACAGCCAGCGACAGATCTCACACCAAGAGTCGGATTTCCAACGAAACCACGTCAGCTTCTTCGCTCCAAGGACTTCGGTCCAAATTGCCCTTTGCACCAAAATTGGACTCACTCACATGCCGAGCTGATGGCCCAAAAACAGTCCAAACTTCATATTTTCCACTAAACTGGTCTGCCCAAAAAAGTTGTTAAAGCTCATGAACTCAGGACGTGAGGAAAAACCCACCGCCACGAAGCATGTGGACCGGGCCCCAAGTCAGCTCATCCCACCGATGGAATTCATCCGAGGCACCGCAGGTGTAGCATTCCCCCATGGCTCTCCCGCACGGAGTTGCTCCGGCTCCCTCTCTCTTCCCACGTGGCGTGGCTGCGGAGGGGAAACGTCGCAAGAGTGCAAGATAGGCTGAGAGGGAAACCTTGGTTGACGCTGAAAGGGGAGCAAAATCTATTTTGTTGCAGTTAAGTGGGGATTTCCCACTAAACCACAACAAGCAAAAATGTAAAATGTTTCCCAGCCATAACCGAGAAACCAACATGATATCAATTTCTCTGGCCCTTTTGTCCCAGAATGGTGACTATCCTTTTGGTTTCTCTCAAGTGTTCCTTTCGTGGTCTTTTTTGTTTTTTTTGGTCGAAAGATCCAACGCAAGAGCAATCAAGCAAGTCCCACTCAACGGGGTTAGCATTGTTAGGGGCTGGAAAAAAACGAAGTGGCTAGCCACTGGCTAATTTTTGTCGAATCCAACATCCAAGTAGGCATACCTTCTGTGGAACCAAAGCAAGAAGCCGAACGGAAGTCACTTGCTCTTCCGAATCCACCTCCCGTTCGTCCATTACTTTTACTTCCACTAGGTCTTCCGGATTTGAGAGCTTGGAATCGGCACCCACCTTTTTTCTGTAGTCTATTTTACTAGGGGGTTTCCCTCCCCCCAAAAAAAAAGTTGGTAAAGCTTCCCTCCCCTCCAAAAAAGGAACGGTCAGAGCTGGGGGACCCGGTCCTGGGGTTCCCTCAGACCTCGCACGCCTCAGGTCCGGGCGCTGCTGCAGCTCCTGAAGCTCCGGGATGTGAAGCCGCCAGGGCCTCCGAGCCGAGCTCAGCCACTGAGCGGGTCAGAAAATAACATGATCTGGGCGTACCCAGGCAGGGAAATGGAGGGTTATCCTTAGTTTACCATGGTTTTGTGGTTGAACCTTCTGATCATGATTTAGTCTTGGTTTACTCTGCCTTCCATTTCCATGCTTTCCAGGGATCCGAGATCTTTTCAGGAAACCCTCAAAAACCCAGGTTGGAAACAGAGCCGGTTTTTGAAACGATGGTTGAAAAGAATGGAATTGGAATCAACCACCCAGAGGGCAGGGCACTTTCCCCGCTTACCCCTGTGTTTGCAACATCCTGCATGTCACTCAAAGCAGAAAGCTCAACGACGACAAACAAAACCCGGCCTGTCGATGACAGGCACCGCGGTGGGCGGAAGGCCCAGCTGTCCGCGGTCGTTCTTACCTGCGCGACCCGAAGTGGATAGCGGTTGTCTTAAGATGGCTGCGTCTGTTCCTTGGCTGCTGCAACGACCCCTCTGCAAAAAGTTTTAAAGTCTAAAGATCCGTTGCCAAATAGCAGTCAAGGTTCATGGCTGGACCCCAAAAAAAATCGGGAGGTGTCACTTGGGCCCTTTTGGTCTCCTTTAGAAGCTTAAAAAACGACTCACAAAGGGGGACCCTCAAAAAAAGACACACCCAAATTGAGGGGATGGGTCCTTTAGTGTCTTTTGAAATTACCCTAGCATCACAAGGACACGCCCACTAGCAAAATATCCGCCGGCTTCCCAAAAGAAGAGACATCCGGGACCTGGAAGCTGTGCTAGGCCCTCCAGTTTTTTCCTTCTTTTTTTAAAGGGCACCCGTTTTTTTGTGTAGTCTATTTTAGTAGGGGGTTTCCCTCCCCAGAAAAAAGAAGCGGTAAAAGGGCACCTAGCTGGGGGACCTAGTTAAGCAATGACCCCAGCCAACTTGGCTCACAGCCTCAGTCGCCCACTTTGCACCCAGAAATGCGCGGTTGACCTTTTGGCCCCAAAGATTAGATTTGGTTCCACACCAGGAAACCCACCAACTGGTGTCTGACTTTAGGAAGCCAAGTTCAAGCGGCCGGCTCTGCATATTTTCATCTCGACACTGTCATACTGCGCGGCGCTCGCCGCAAAGCGCCCGCGCGAAGCGAGCGCGAAGCACGTGGCGACTTGCAAGCACGGAACCCGCAAACGTGGCCCCTTTTGCGACAATGGCCGGAGCCAGGATCCGTCAGGTTCCATGGTGGTTGGAAGGTTGCTGAAATATCTCAATGGACAAAGCGGTGACGAATTGCTAGTTCGACAGTGTTGACCGCGGATGAATACACCCGTCCTATTAGGGGTGTTCCCTCCAAAAGTGGTCGAAACCCCACTAAAAGGGGACAGCAGCACTTCTACTTAGATCCTTTTGGTTTCCCCACTAAACGCGGGGCTCCTTGGGTCAGACGCATTCAGCCAGGTGCCCAGTGCTTCGTGTGAGACTCGTCATCTTCACGCCTGGGTGGGCAGATGCAACGACCCCAACCGCCCCCTCGGCGAAAAGCCTTTTTTGGATCGACCGGCAAAAAACAACAACCAAAAAACGTCGGCCACCCCACCCTTCCATGCAATGTTCTCCCTTGCACCTAATTACAACGGGAGAACCGGGCGACGCAGGAGAAGAACCTGAACCATGCACCCCGGAGGAGAACCATGAGGAACCATGCACCAAGGCAGGGATGTATTTGGAGGGCCCCTGCTAGGGCTACGCCTAAACGCCTTCCAACTCCCGACAAACGACAAAGCGTGACCCGGCCTCCGCAAGGCCCTCCACCATCTCTTTTAGGATCTCCTTTTCGAGCTGCACCTGCCGAATTCACCGAGCACATCCTCGGTCAAAAACAGGAAGTCCTGCTCCCAAGAGAAACCCAAAGCGCAAATCCACCTCAAGAGGAAGCTCACGTGCCCAAAGGACTTTTGGCAAAACGGGAAAACCAAAAGGTCAAAAGGTCGGCTTTGGGCAACTGGGGAAGGGATTTGGGGAAGGGTCCCTTCCAGTTGGAGGCATCAACAATCAAGAACAATGGAACGAGATCCTGGGGATCCGTGATCTTCCTCCACTTGCTTAAGTCCCCTGGAAAAAAAAGAGAACAAACACATATTTCCAGTAGTGGTAGATTCCCTTTAAAACCACCAGGGCAAAATAAAAACATACTCTTAACCAAATGGAAGTCTTGGGAGAAACTCGCCCAGCCTGCCACTGGCGAAACTGCAGGTAGTCCGAGTACTTTGACGCACTCGCCACGTTTTCCCGCTCCTGCGGTTTTCGCTCGTGCCGGCTTGGAAGGTGCGCGGCGCGCGTATGCAAATAGTTCTCAAGATGAGAAGCTCCAGAAGGGTGTGGCTCAAAATTAAGGAGCTAGGGCAAACCGCAGGTTTTCGTCTTTGGTTCCATTTGCCAGGGCAAGCCATTTTGGTACATGTTTTTGAGCCGCAGCCAGAAGTCGATCCCCCATTCTGTTGAAACATCCGGTGGTTCTCTTGTGTTCAAGAGGTTTTCTAGAAGAGACCCCGCATCGGAAGCGACTTCTTTTGAGACCTGCCGAATGGCTTTTGGCACGACCATCTTCCTCATGTCACCTGCCTGCCGCCTCAACATACCAGGCAAAGCAAGAATGGTCAGCCATTGAAACCGGATAGACTGACCAAATAGGGTGACCTCTCTTGTCACATGTATTTAATGTATTTGTTGATCTTGAGAGTTTTCAAGATGTTCCACTGCTGCTCTTCTAAATCTGGAATGAAATCTGGTCTAATGAAATTTGAGCGTGGGCCCCTTTTTGTGCTTGACTGACAAAACAAAATGGAAAGCGTACCATTTTTCTGACCTCCCAGATCCAACCACTCCGTCTCGTTCTACCAAATTTTGCTCTTTTACCCAGACCCAGTCGACCCAGTGGGGAAAGGGAAAATAGCGCCACTCCGTTTTCGGTCTGGTCCAAAAGGGACCACCCCCTTGCTAAAAAGATTGTCTGGGTCGAGGGCTGGTGGATGTTCCAATCCCCACCACCCCAACCGGACTCGTCCTCCAGCAATCTCAGCTGAAGCTTTTCCATGGCCTCTGCGTGCCTCTCCCGCAACTTCAGCTCCTCGGACACTCGAAACGAGGAACTGGGGCCAGGTATGTTGACGGTTTCGGGGGGGGAGGTCCGTAGTATCCTTGACGGTTTCGGAGGCTTAGATCATGGTAAAAAAAAAATAGGGCCAGTGGTATTAGGGCCAGGTATGTTGACTATTTCGGAGGGGGGGGTTGACTTTGATCATGGCAAAATAACCGGGTCGGCGATATCCGATCCAACTGGGCGGTACAGCTTCAAAGTCTTGGGATCTCGAAGCTTCCCTCAGTGAGATCCAGGAGTTGTTGCTACAAGAAAAAGCTCCGCGCCATGTGGCTGCATGGGACTCCCGGCAATTGCTGGTTTCCCTTTAGGCCACCTTTAGCCCCGTAACAGGGCACCATCAAAAGCAAGCCCTGGGGAGAGGTTTTTCCCATTTGCCCTCTACCAGAACCAGGGACCCGTTCAAATCCAAATCCAACTACCAACTAAGGCTTACCCGAACAAATGAGTCATAATCAAAACCCGGTACTAAAATGGTCGACCCAGAACCATGTAAAGAATTAAGAAGGCGGCCGCAGCTATTTATGGTTCAGGATTGTCCCTTACTAACCTTCATCCACCCGAATCCGTTTTGATTGTGGCTCAAATGGGCGCTCACCAGCGACGTCGGAAAAGAATTCGGGCGGCGAAGTCGGAGATGTCGTTCTCATTCGGCTTCACCAGCGCCGGGTCGAAATCTTGAATCGAGTCCTCAGCCGAGTTTCTCATCGGGCAAGATGCCTGGGATCCAGGAATCCACCCCCACAAGGCCAAGAAATAGCTGGGCTGCCCTCAGATCCCCCCGCTAAAAGTGACTCACCTTTTGTGGGTTAAATGGAAATTCCACCCCCACTAAAAATATCTAAAAAGATAAGGGGATGGCTGGGAGCCACCAAAATAACAATAGGGAATCGACGCCATTTTTTGGGCCGAAATGACTTTGGGGGGCCGGCCCTCTAAACCACCCAATTTGGCTATGAAAAGGGGGGTTTGCCTTTGGCCTCCCTTTAAGCCAGCGCCAAAAAAACCGCTACCCTCAAAAAAGGCACTGACCACCAAAAACGCCTTGACCAAGCTCCAAGCCGAGGAGCATAGGCCGAGGCATCTGGGAAGGCTTCAGGCACTTCCTCCCAAGAAAGGCCACCCGGTCTCCGGTTCTGGAAACTCGCGGGTGCGATTAGCAGGGAAGGAGAAGTGGAAGGACCCAATTTGAAACCATCCAACTGTTGGGTCCTGTTGGGTCCCTTTAAGGGGACCAAACCGGGTTCATTCCCACTTCTCGTTCCCTACTTTTCGCACCATGACACACAGAACAGGACTCCCCATATGCCCGCAAAACACGCATCACAGAAGAACAACTTTGCTTTGCTTAACCCTCTAAAAAACACAAAAATATGCCCAGTAGTGACAGATTCCCTTAAAAACCAACAGGGGAAAACTATTGTCAGGCAAATGGTTGACAACTGGGCGTGTTGTCTTTAGGGGGCCCAAAGATGACTTCGGAGTTCCTTTTGGTTTCCCTCTAAGACCATAAAAAAGGGCGCTTTGGTTTGTAAACTGCCACAAAAAAGGCCGTTTAGAACCTGGGCTGGCCCTCAGATCCCGCGCGTAAAGTGACTCACTTTTAGTGGGTTAAAGGGAAACTACCACTAAACACTAAAAGGCTAAAGAGCGAACGGCTGGGAGCCACCAAGGAACCTGCGTAGTTTGTTTGTTTTTCTTTTTTCCGGAAAACCTCTTCTGGTAATTTCCGGAAAAAGTCCCACGCCTCATCTTCTCCGGGGCCCTTCTTGATCATCTTCTTCAGGGCGTCTGCAATATACTCTTCACCTAGGAAAGGCTCACTTGCCCAGTTCGGACCTGGAACAAACGAGGTGATCAGCTGCACCCTGGACAAAATATGGGTGTCTCTCTCTTTTTGATGGTAGGCCCTTTTTGGTGGCAAGAGAAGGGAAACCATCAGGAAGAGACCCTTGCGCTGTGTGGGGGGGGGTACCTAAGAACAAACCACCCAGATGGATCAAAAGCCGGAACTGGTTTCGGTCAGATCCGGAAACAAACCTCTGGGGCGCATAAGCGACTCAAAGAACTGGCGCGCCCGTACCAGCAACAAGCGGCCAGGTGAAGCTTTTTCGCCCCCTGGCAAACATGAAAATATCGCCAGCAGTTGCCGATTCCCTTTAAACCAACAGGGGAAAATTGAACAAATCCTCAAGAAAAAGGAAGTGGGCACTCTTTGGTCACGTTATTTTGCCCAATCTTTTCTGTGCCAAGCGCTGCTCCGAGAAGAAAAAAAAAGCGGCCCCTCCGAAAAAACTGTGGCAAAACCGTTTCTCAAAAATTGCCTTTCGAGTCCAAACTGCTTCAGTCTGCAAACCTGCCCGAATCAACTCCCAAGCCAAACTTGCCCGATCTCCTCTTCTCAGAGCCAACCACTGGTTCTTGAAACTTGCCTTTGACATCCGTGGAAGTACAGAGAATAAAAGCTCGCAAACGGAGCCCAACAAGTGAAATCCCCGGACACCTAACAATCAAAACACTCAAACAAACATTGAATCGCGCAATGTTTAAGGGGTCCAGCTGTTACGACAAAATCTAAGACCACAAGGTTGCACCTTTATCGAGGCGAGGCGAACGGCAGGTTGCGTCGTACTCATCCTGGAGGACTGTTCGGGGTGGTTCGGAGCCATGGGGAAATGACTTGAGAGGATGGTGGATTCAGGCCGCATCCCTGCACCAGCAAAAGGGACCAGCCCGCTTCCTGGCCCCCTCCAAGTAGTGGGAGATTGAAGGGGGACTCCTGGCAAAGGCCTACCCCCCCCCCCCCCCCAGCATGCTTGGCAGCTCCGCAAAGCATCCTGGATGACAAATTGAGGTGCCCCTTTGAATGGTCAAATCTCAGGGACTTGCAAGACAGTGAGGCACTTGTCCATGGAAAAACCAAAGATCCCCCACTTGTTGCCCTTGCGCCGCCGATCTCTGCGGCCCTTTAGAGGAGATACCCTTTCAAGCCCCCCCACCCCCCCGTGTTTGCGCTGAAAACCCAAACGAAGTGTCCTTAAGGGATGCCCTGAATCAAATCACCCTTGCATGAACAAATATGAGGTGAAGAATCCAAGAAGGGGCCCACAAGCCTAAAAGGAGTTTCTGATCCTAATGCGCTTGTTTTTTTTGGGTTCCATGTCAATGGGTAGGCTCAGGTCATAGGATATCACAGGCGACCTGTTGGTCAAGCATAGTTGGATTTCCCTGTCATGGAGCCTAAAACCAATATTTAAAGAAGTAGATCCTATGCTATCTCTCCCCAAACTAACCGAAAAAGGGACCCTTCTCTAGGTCCATGGCTTTTCAAGAGCGCAGCATCTGGGACCCACGGCCTGCCTCTTCCTCGACTCCCCACCGACAACGACCACGACAAAACCGCCCAACCGCCCAACCGCCCGACCGAACCTCGGCTGCTGTCTGCTCACCTGCTAAAAGGAACCGCCTTTGAGCGCCCCGACTCCGCAACCCCGCCCCCCCGCCGCCCCACGAGCCGCCGCCCCACGCGAACCGCCGCCCCACGAACCGCCGCCCGAACCGCCCGAGGCGCTCTCATCGAAGGAGACGGTGACCACCCGCCAGCCGCAGCTCCGCAGCAGGCGCCGCTTGAAGGCGGCGGAGCCGCTAAGGCCGCACTCCACGTGCTCCCGGGCCTACGGATGTCTTGCCCGGGCGGATTCGGCGGCGGACAAAGGGGGGGGGGGGGTTTCCTTGGGTCTCTTTCTTTTTTGTTTTGGCGTTTGTGTGTGTGTGTCTGTGTTGTTGTTTTTTTGCGGGGGGGTGCTTTTTCTTTGGTGTTTCTTGGTTCTTGTGTTTGTGGTGCTCTTTTCCTTTGCAACCCAAAAAGGGTACTTCAAAACCCTCCATTTGGCGGTGGGGTGGCTTCCTTTTAGCTGGCCAATTTCTTATGGCTCCTGTTGGTTTCCCTTTAAACCACCATCGCTCGTGGGATGGCTTCCTTGATCCCTATGGTTTTCGGTACCTTCAAAACCCTCAAACAAGGCGGTTTGGGTTTGTGGTTGGGTGGTCAGCAACAAGATGGTGGGTTTCCTTTTTGGTGTCCATTAAAACTACCCCCCCTCCCCCACAAAAGGGTACCTTCAAAAACAAACAGAAATGCGGCGTCCTTCCAATTGGCGGTTGGGGGCCCGGTGGTTGATGGTTCAGGGGCGGCTGTCCATTTGCCCTCAAGAACCAGGCCCCCAAGCGACCAATCCAAACCAGTTAAAGGGAACCTTGCGTCTCCTTTGGGAGCAAATCTCTCTGTAGAACCCAAAACGGGCATTTGTCAAAAGAAGAAACACGTCTCTCTTTGAGGCTCGATCTTTTTGAATGGTTTCCAAACAAAACCAAAGCGACACCAACCACACACTCCGGGGGGTCCGATTCCTACCCCATTTCTGCGCCGCTCCCTTTCGGCTTTTTTCTTCGGCCTGAGGATAGGGGAAATATGTTTGCTACTTGGATGTTCGTTGCCAAGTTAAAGTGGCTGGCCACTTGGGTTATAAGTTTTGTCACCTGCTAGCAACGTTACTGTTAACCCCATTTTTGGGGACTCAAAGGCGGTTGCCAACCACAACCCTCTGCGTTTCTTCCCGAAATGCAAGACTAGTGGCGATTGTTCAGACCCAGTTGAAGAGTTCCGTAGATTCCCCCCACACAACCGGAGGAGACTCACCTTAATTCAGCCCAGGTAATGAACTTCAAACCACAAAACAGGGGATCTTAATCATCGGGCAAGATTCGCTTTGTTCTTTTGGCTGAGACGCAAGGACGCAAGAGTCTTCTTGACTTGCTGCAACGGCCCCCCTTGCAAAAAGAGTTGTTTAATCACTTTTTTGGGGGGGGTTAGTGGAAAACCCACCTCGAAATTTCAACCAAAAAGAGTCACAAGTCTAAAGATCCGTCGCCCAATCGCAGCCGGAGATGTGGCCTCCCGTTGCGCCTGATAAACTCGGCCCCAGAGGAAATCGACAGCTTTCTTTCCCCCTTTCAGCAATCCGGTTGGGTGGTCCCTCTCGTCCGCGGGCGGAAGGCCTCCTATTTGATCGCCTTCTTCGCCTTTTTCATTTAGGTTGAATCCCCTTTTTTAATGAAGGTTGTTGCTCAATTTCCAGGTTTCACTTAGGTTTCGAAGAGGTTTCGACGAGCAAACGGCGGCTCTGGAAAACAAGTTCGGGGAGCCCTGCCACCTGCCTGCGACAGCACCTCCCCTCGGTCTCCTTGGCCATTGCGGAACGGCCACAATTCCAAGAGCCAGACTGATCAAAGGAACTGTCATCTCGGCCATCGATTCTCGAGACTGACAAATAAAACCTGGGCTTCCGCGTGACTTCACAGAAATGCCTGGCCTATTGACCGGGGCTAAACTCGATGCGTCAATCACCACGCACCACAGCAACCCCCCGGAGCAGTTCTGCTTAAGTTGAGGCTTCCAGGAGTGCGAGCCTACGCATGTTCGGCCCAAGCGGCCGGAGAGTGCTTCAAAACGCGCCTAAAGCGGACGCAAAAGGCCCATTGGCCGCATGCGTTCCACTCCCAAACTCTTTGATCCCGAGCCATTCCACATGAATTCAGCTGCTCACCCACGCACCGCGATCCAGGTTTGCATAGCGTGGATAGGTCTGCGCACCCAGCCCTGCGATAGGTGCCTGGGCCTACATGTTGACATGTGCACGCTCCAGCGCGTACTGCATGTTTGCATAGCATATGAGCATGCACGGAAGCAAGTAGCCTGTGAGACAGCGTGAGTCCTGCGTTTGATGGCTCCCACTTGGACTTGAGACTTCGGGACTGACTCAAAGCAGCTCAAACTGCGTGAGCCGAGCAGGTTCAGCCAAGAAAACCCGCAAACCACGTTTGGCCAAGGGGATCCTGCTGGCAAGCTGAAACCCCCAAACCCAAACTTTCTAAACCTAAAACCTGGCCCTTCTCAAAAACAAAACCAAGAAACAACTCGAGTCTTTTCTTTTTTCCCCAGCCGGCAAAGCTGACTTTTCACTTCTAAGCCACCTTCGCGCATCCTTGGGCCCCCCCCCCGCCTTCCGCCTTCCGATCTCCGAGCCGAGGTCGAAAAAACAAATCCCCTGACGAGCGGCCTCCGTTCAGCTTGGAGCCCACCTCGCGCAGCTTGTCCTCAGGCGACGGCATCCGAATTGGTCTTCTAAACGCTTTGGATGCCCGGTGGCATAGGTGTCATTTTAGGTTGGAAATAGATGGATATCCCTGGTAGATGATTAAACCACCAGGTAAACCAGGAATCGCCATCTATGTATTTTTTGAGCAAAACAACCAAAAAGGACACCTATGCACGGTGGCTTAGTGCTTGGGGGCGGTTTATCATTTACCCCCAAGAACCAGGGGTGAAAATCACCCACCACGAACTATGGGTACGGGGAATTTGCATCTGGCTTCTGCGGATCCACCCCTGGATACTAAAACAGTACTAAAGGAGTACCAAAAAAAAAGAAGCTACAGGGAGAAGAACCCGTCAAATCCAGAAACAACGCATCCAAACTTGGGAGGAAGCGCCTGCAGGAGCTGCTGGTCTTTTCTTGCGCATCTATCTGAGCTGGCATCGGCTACCCCAAACCACTACCCCAAGGGAATGTAGTAAAACCACCCTCTATATCATGGCTATATGGCCATGGGTCAAAGCCCCGTACCCCCAGTGAACATTGCAATCCCCACTAAAATGGGTGGTGCACCTATCCCAAAATGGTAACATTGGTTGCATACCCCATAGAAACCTTGGGATGGTTTGAGGGTAAACCTTCTTATAATCTAGTTAGGCCCACCCCAAAATGAAGGCTTCTCCAGCCCAAATCAACAAGACCACTGACCCCATCCAAAAAATCCCCCAACCCCTCCCCCTCTCACGCCCCAGCATCCAAAAGAAACATCTAGCAAACTCCCCCAACCCCTCCCCACCCTCCCAAAACCCAAAAAATCAAAAACAAAAAAACACACGCAAAAAAACACACAAAAACTTCACGTGAAAATTCATTCGCCTTCCAAGGCGCCATGAGCAGCTCCAAGGGTACGGTGTTCCTCTGGGGACCCTCCACCTCGATGATGAGCTTGATCTTGGGGATGCAGATGTCCCCCCGCACCCCTGCCTCACGTCGGGACTTGCCAACTTGCCAGGCCACAATCAGCCAACTGCGTAACGGCGCCGGCGTTTGTTTTTTTTCCCCCTGGGACCGGTCCGTCTGTTGCCTTCTTTTTTTTCCGGACCCCCGGACAAAAGAGCGAGGACATGGTTCATGGCTGGCGGAAACCCAACCACCAGACTCCAAACTGAAAGCAACGAAACGCTCAAGGAACTGGATGGCGGTTTTGGTTTTCTTTTTTCCCGGACTACTCATTACCCATCATCACAACAGCATACGGTATAACAGGAAACTCATGGGGGCATGGCTATTGAGCCAGGGAGAAAGCAAAAGGTCAAACAGGCCCCAACAGAAAAGTGGACCAATTTACTGTGATTTGTGTGGAGGGGAACCCCTTTAACGGGAGATGGCTCGGACACCCTGCCTTCAACCCAAGTGGCTAACCACTGACCCCCTGGAAACCCAAAGAACATTTTGCCGCTGGAGCTCCACAAAAAGGGGGAGCTCTACGGAAAATCGCGGGGAACGGCCTCAGCGAAGCCGTCCAGCGCCGACACCATGCAATTCGCCTCCGGGAGATTTTCGGAGGAGACCCCCCCCCAGAAAGGGTCAACATGAGGGAAGCTGCGGAATCCCATCTACTTCTCCCCCCCAATCGCACGAAATCCACCTGTGGAACGAACGGGAAGATTGTGAAATCCATCTTCCAGAACAATTAATCTGGGTGTGAATGTTCCTGGGGGTTTCTTCGGTTTGTAGGCATATTTTATGGAAACTGAAACGGCACCATCCATCTTGAAGTTTTTCCACTTTGAGACAGCCCATGATATTGACCGAACCTCGCGCATGCCTCTCATGGAAATAAACCCAGACCCAGCGTTTTAGCACTTGGGGAACCTGCAGCCCCCGAAAACGCCGCGAGGGCCGGGCAACAAAAACCAGCGCTTGCCGCACGCGGTAAATCAGCTTCCCGAGCAGACCTTTTTTGAGGTTCGGTACCCTTTTTGGGGTTGGTTTAATGGGAACCCAACAAAAAAAAAAAAAAAAACAGGGCAGCCTGAGTAAATGTGTCTTTCCCATGTCGATTGCCACAAATGGGTGCCCCTATTTGACACATACCCACATGGGATTGAAACAGGGTTTCCACAAACATGTTCAAGGATACCCTGTCCATGTTGCCATGAATCCACATGGTCCTCTTAAAGTTAAAGGATTGGTTTTGTGGGAAACAATCAGGAAGCCAACCATTTTGGCGGTTCCCCAATTTCAAGAAAAAAACATCAGCTGCGCCCACAGAGGCCCCGGGCGAACTTGAGTGAGTGAGTGAGAAAAAAAACACCAAAAAAGAAACATAACATAAGAAATGGAGACACAATCAGGGAAAAACAAAAACAAAACAAAAAACGTCGCCTGGTGCGGGATCTGCTGGATGCGCAAGCGGTCGGACAAGCGCCGGTGCTGCTCGCCCATATACGTGGCCGTTGCCTCCTACCAAACTAAGGCACAAATGTGACGAGGGCATTGGCTGGGGAAGAGATGACTCACTTTCCACTTTCCTTCCTTTCATCTTTCATTAGCTTGTCTTATAACTAGAAATGGAATGGAGTAGAAGGAAAGTGACCGAAGTGACGTGCGGTTGGACCATGGAGAAAGGGGGGGTCGTTTTGAGGTCGGACCCCCGAAACAGCTTAGGCTTTCCTTTTTGTGGAGGTTGGACCCACCCAAAACGGATTCCCTAAAAAAAAACGAGCAACGGGCGCCGACTGAAAAAGACACGCCCGAATCTCAAACCCGGTGGAATGGGAGCAATTCCTGCCACGCTTTCAATGAAAGACTGGGAACGGATGCGGGCACCAAAAGGGCGTGGGCCAAGAACAGGGTAACCCCAAAATCGGTTGCCATGCATGGGAAGGACTAGAACCTGCAGTCCATATCCTGGTGTTTTAACTTTGACCCATACCGGAAACACATGTTTTACGAACGCAGCTCTGGCCAAGCCAATAGCGGCTTCTCATGTGCTTCTTAGGCCTGAAAAGCAAAGATGGTTGGCTTCCTGTTGCCCTCCTCTGGCAAGTGTTCCCGCCCTGAACCCAGCTCAGAGCACGAACCCTCAAAACCCTCCAAAACCAATGGAAAGCAAAGTGAGCCAATGGTCTAGCTCACCAACCTCGTTATTCCAACCTGTAGAGTTAACCCCCGTGTAATAATGTATACACACATACGTATATAGAGATACACACATATATACATATAATATATATATATATATATGTGTGTGTATGTATGTACATTTATATATATATATATAGATATACAGATGTGTGTGTGTGAGATGAACAAATGGATCACGGTAATCTTCCAGAGGCTCTTGAGCATCTCGAAAGATAAACGTGTAAACCCCTGCCGGCCTCGTAGCAGCGCCGGCACACGGTATGCCCCACCAGCTCCTGCACCGGCAACTTCAGCTCGGCCTGCGGTCCGCCCTGGGAGCCCCCCCGGCCTGGTTGAAAGCTATGGGCTCTGATCGGTGCTCCTCTTGCGGCTTGCGGAATGCGGGCTGGGGGTCCAGAAGGGTTCCTCTGGAATTGCTGTTGGGGGGGGCCACCTGTGCTTACTGCTTCTCTTCTTTTTGGGGGTGAACAGTTCCGCATGTTCGAAGGGAAGCCAAAAGGACAGCAACCCGCTTTTCGACTGCTGGGAAGCACCCAGGCCTGGCAATCAATCGTTTGGAGCTCTCCCGAAATGTTGGCCCACCCCAGCAACAACTTGACACAAGAACACAGAACGCAGCAGAATGTATCCAAAGGCTTCGAGGGGTAACTGTTCCTCTTTTGTTCCTCTTTGCCTTCTGTGCCCCAAAGGGCGGTGGTTCCCAGCCATCCCCCTAGGTTTTTCCTTTTCGGGGTGTAGTGGGTCCCATCTATCCCGCCAAAACGTAAACCTTCAGGGGATGTGAGCCCAGCGCCCGCCCCAAAGGAACTTCCTGTCAGCTTTCCCCAACCTGAGGCCCGGGGGCCCGGGGCCTGCCAGGATGCCATGAGATGGTACAGCATGGTGTAGCCCAACTCCGCAAAGTCCCGGTCCCAAAAGCCCGGGCGGAACATGAGGCTCCTCAGCTCAAATGGACCAACCCAAACCCGAACCAGCCAAAACCAAGCCAACACCAAGCCGAAACCAAAACAACCCCCCCCAACAAACACTTAACTAAACACACAAAGTAAATTTAAACCTTCGCCCAACCCAAACCAACCAAACCCAATAAGGGCAAAACCGATGTGGTCACCAGTTGGGGGGTGCGAACCCAAAGCACCTAAGCGAACGTTTGCGAACCCACTTCTCATATGCGAACATGGCAGGGGTTTGCGAACTGCCAAAGTCATGCGCGAACGCAGGGAGGGCTTAGCTAGGCTGCCAGGGCTTCGCCGAGCCGGCGCCGCCTCTGGCAGGACCCGGCGCAGCCCTACCGGCGCCTGGTCTGGGTTTGCGAACCTTTGGATTTCCCAATAAAGTTTGCGAAGGTTTGCGAACCCCATTTTTGGGTTTGCGAACCCGGCCAGGCATTGCGAACTTTGTTTGCGAACCTGTGCGAATGGTCATGGCCTGCCCCCCCCTTAGTGGTGACCACATCGGTATTGCCCTGACCCAAAGCAACCCAAACCACCACGAAAACCAACTCACGCCCAAACCAAGACAAACCAAAACCAGCCCAAACAACAACGAACCAAAACCAAACCAACCAACCCAACCAAAACACAACAAATCCCAACCAAAACCAGCCGAAGCAAAGCCGAAACAAACAAATCCAACCCAAACCAAACCAACACCAAAACCAAAAAGACAAAACAAAACAAAACCAAAACTAATCCCAAACCAACCCAGCACCAAAAGCAACAAAGATAAGAACCAGAATAAACCAAAGCCAACCCTACCCAAAATCAAACAACATCAAAACATAAACCAACAAAAACAAAAACTAAAACAGGCCAGACAATCCAAACCCAAAACCAAGACCAACCAAAATCAATCCAACAAAAACTACACTAAAAGATCAAAGCAAACCAAACCAAATCAAAACCAACAAACAGTGACTAAAAAAAGACAAACAAACCAAAACCCGAAACCCAAACCACCCAAAACCAACAAAACATTGAACTAAAAAAACAACGAACCAACACCAACCCAAACCAACCAAACCAAAAACTAAACCAAACAACCAACACAAACCAACACCCAAACCAAAGCCAACCCACACCCAACCCAACACAAAACCAAACCAACACAAACTAAACTAAAAAACCGAAACAAACCAGACCACGAAACCAAAACCAACCAAAACGGAAAATTAACAAAACAAAAAAGTAAACACAAAAAACACAAACCCAAACCCAAAATCAATGAAACACAAAAACAAACACCAACAAACACTTCCCTAAAAAAAACCAGCATCATCAAACCAAGCTAAAGCAACAAACCTGGCAAAACCAAAACCCGCCCAAACCAAGACTACACCCAAAATGAACGAAATACAAAAACAAAAACTAGCAAAACCTAACCCAAAAAAAAACACAAAACCAACCAAAACCAAAACCAACAAAAACTAAACTAAAAAAGCAAAAACAGCAGAACAACTACCAATACTAAACCAAAACCCACCCAAACCCAAACTAAACCAAACCAAACCGCCTTTTTCCGGCGTCTTTTTCCTTTCTCCCCTCCCCGCTTTGCGTTTTTTCTTCTTCTCTCGCCGCGGCGCATGACGTGGAGGCTGGCGGAGGGCCCGGCCAGCAGGGCCACGGCGAAGATCCCTTGGGGCAAAGTCGAGTTGGTGAGGTCCCGGCGGGCGAGCTCCTGGTGGGTTGCGGTTTGTCAGAGGAGGTTTGTGGGGTGGGGGGGCCGTCGAAGATTGCCAGGGGGAGATGGGGGGGAGATGTTCCATGGATATCCTTGTTGTTTTCGGGTTTTCAGGCACTCGAGCCTTTCAGCAGGGAAGGAAGTTGGTGGGCAAAAACAGTGCGCTTTACACCCCTACACCCCCCGCCCAAAGAAAACAAACACACACGCAAAAATTGTAGAGGAACCTTTGGGGCTGCGTGTGAACTTGTGTATGTTGCATGGTTCTGGTCATCTCCAATTTGGATTTGGATTTGAGGGCTAATGGGAGTAAACCAAAGTGGGATTCCAAAGTGTTGGTTGGTAGAGCTTTCTTTGAAACCATGGTTGAAACCATGGTTTCTTTGTATTTACCTCGAAATCAAACCATTCCAGGATTCCGTCCATCAGCAAGTCAGGGATTCAACAAACACAAGGCATCGGGAGAGCACCTGGAAGACATATTTCCTCAAAGCCTGCCATGGCAACGGAGGGAGGCTAGTTGGAGACTCTGTGCCAGGAATGCGACCCCAAGGCTTCAAATCTGTAGTTTGGTCTAGGGGTATGGGTGTGTCTACTTCTTTAGGGGACCCCCCAAAAAATGAGGTTTCCTTCTATCTTCCCATGTTAGGGTCTGTGTCTTAAAATCCTGACCCTCCATCGTTTCTCTCCTCCGCGGCAGCTGATGCCACCACCTCCCCGTGGTTCCGGCAATTCAGAACCGCCAGGCCGTAGAGGGTCATCTGCAAGCTCTGATCCTAGACCCAGAAGTGCGATTGGACTCTGTCTAACAGCAACTTGGTCGAAATATGAACCAGACTCAGCAAATCAGACCAGCTTCTTCAGAAAAACCCCTTTCCCAGCCAGGAGAACGGGTCCGAGAATCGGGCCCGCTACTTGGGCGTCCGGATTCGCCAGTAAGGCGTTGTGAACCGATTGGTTGGAACCCACTTCCCCCGTTCAATGCGGCTAACCTTGGGGCTGAACAAACCCAAGTGGCGAATGACTTGCTGACCTGGCAAATCGAACATCCAAGCGGGGTCTGGCACCATGCCTTAAATTCCGTGGCCAGCTACCCTCCTGTCCACGAACGAGGGGAAGTCTTGCTTTTGTTGTTTTGCGGCATCTCTTGGCTCGCCCCGGAGGAAGGTTGAAGCAACCGCTTTGCGTCAGGGCGGCCCATCTGGTTTTGAACTCTTAGGTGGGCGCCAAAAAAATAAGTGATAATCATATATTGAAAAAAGAAAAGAAAAAAGCTTCAAACTGAGCTCCTGGGCCCAATTCTATCCCAAGGCAAGCAATGTGACAATTGCCGCCTCACTTCCCAGTGGATTGGCCAAAAGAAGTCCAAACCTGTTGCGTGCCACCAAAATGGTCCAAACCCAAACCCCCAAAGTGGCGAAGGTCTATACACTCAGGAAGTCACAACGGCCTAAAAACCGGCCGCAACACTTAGGGGGGCAAGGCACTTGGTAAGTGGCTAGTAAGCCTGGTTACAACCCACTTCGGAGACTTATAACCATGGAAAGCAGGTTAACCAGTACAACCCACTTAGGAGACTTACAACAATGGTAGGCAGCTTACAACCAGGACTTGCCTGACGTACCCGATCGCCCCTTTAAGCCACACGGGCATTGCCCAACCCCGTCCTCATACTCCCGGATGTGCTCGCAGAAGTGCAGCGCAATGCGGTCCATCAGCGGCTCATGCCGGACCTCCCCAGAACCCTGTACCACTTTGCACGACTGAAAATATGAACCCAAAAAAGGAACACCAGCAGGTCATTTCAGGTTCATTCACCTTGAACCACCGAGCTTGGAGGCAAAACAAAAATCGGGGCGCTCGGCCAGCGCACGGCCTTTTGCACTTTTGCATCTGGTTTGAACCACCGAGCTTGGAGCCAAATGGCTGTGGGGCCTTAAATTACGTGGACCCCCCCCTTGCTGTTTTCATTCTGACCCACAAACCGACCCTTTTACCTGGACCCCCCCCCCGCTGTAACCGACCCTTGGGCGCGGCGACTTTCGGGGCACCTGGTTGATGGCCAGGGAATAGGCCAGCGTGGCCCAGTGTGAGGGCTCGAAGCTGTCGTACTCGTTGCGCCGCTCCAGCTCCTGCAGGAGCCGCTCCACCAGCGACACGTTCAGGAAATCCAGGCGCCCGTAGCCTTGGGCGTGGTCGTTTTCGGGGAGGAATGGGTTGGTCCCCCCCAAAAAATGGGTAGCCTCAAATGGACTGCCGTTCCTTTGGGAGGGTGTTGGCTCCCCCCCCAAAAAAATAATAAGGGGTGGGGTCCGGGTGATTTCCCTAGAAAACCCAACCAGCAGTGGGGTTCACCATTCTTTTCAACCGGCTGTGTTTCCAACTTGAGTTTTTGTCAAAAGAAGGATCCCTGGAAAGAATGGAAGTGGAAGGTACCCGTAGAAAAATCGGCTGTCTTCTTCTGGGAGGGTGTTGGTCCCCCGCACCAAAAAAATGGGGGGGGGGGTGTCGGAATGAATTTTGCTAGAAAACCCAACCAGCAGGGATCCACCATTTTGAGAAACACCCATTCAGTTGTTTCTCATTTTCGGGTCGAAGATGGGAAACCCAACTGTAAAAACAACAAGGGAGGGGGAGGGGTTTACAACCGACCCGTTTATTACCCGTCCAGGGTTCGGATTTTGTGGTTGCATTTTCCGTGTTAAGGAGGAACTGAACTGGGTTCCGGTAGGACACGTCTTCTTTAAACAAGGATGCGGATGCTCTGAATTTGGTCTAGCTGGCCCACATGCATCCTCCCATACAAGGTTTCAGGGCACCCTCTCTCGCCACGCCCATACGATTCTACCTTGGAAATCTCCCCCACTGATATATACATCCCTACTGGGGATGGGCGAAATCCTGGGAACCTGTGGAATGATTCGATTCCCCTTTAAATACCAACAAACGTTGTGGTTTCAACCGTTTCATTTCGTGGTGCGCAACCTTCCACGGTAGGTGACCAATCCAGGAAGTTAATTCAATGTGTGCCACTCAGCTGGCAAGGAGACACCCCTCTGCAAAAGTTTAACTGGTTGGGGTGAAATGGCAAATGCGCAGTTTCCCAAACATCCATAGAAAAGACACAGACCATAACAACAGCCGTAACAAAGCAATTGCGTTGTCCACCTTCAAATCGGAATTTTAGGAAACTCCGTGGGATCCAAAAGGCTGCGAGGAAGTCTGATATCCCAAGTGGTTTCCTTTCAGAGTGCCTTGGCCAATGGTCATGGCCCCAAAATGGTTTCTTTCCCTTTAAACCCACGAAAAAGGGGCTTGCCCCCAACCAAAATAGGTATTCTTGATAGGGACCCCGCAATTCTGCCCGCATGTCTGAAGCCGATTCTATTTCAATCGTAGGGCACCACCATTCCCCTCGCAGATTCTCACATTGGCTCCCTACTAAACGACACCCCCGGATCAAAATCAGCCAGAATTTCTGCTGAGATCGTGGCACCCATTCAGCAAATCCAAAGCAAAATGGCTGCCAAAGGACTGAAAAAAACCGTCCCTTACAAACCTTCTCCCACCTGCTTTTGACAAAGCTCTTCGGATTTCCCGGTTAAAAAGTTGATCTTTTTTTTCCACTTTGGGGGTTCACCTGAAAGGGACATGGCTTGGAAACCCCATCTGCCATCGCGGGTCGGTCCTCGTTTGAGCTTCCCCCCTTGGTTCATAGTTGTAAGCCAAAGCAACCCCAGGCTGTGAAGAAACATTGTTCTCTAGTTCGGGGGCGGGGGCGGGGGGTTCCCCGTTTGCTTTCTTTCCCTCTGCCGTTGCACCCAAAATCTTGGGAACCCAATTGAAGTGTCTTTCTTGCGCTTGCCTCCTCTTTCTCTTTCTCTTTTCCTCTTTTTTTTGGGGGGGGAGTTCCCGCGAGTCTTTTGAGACCAAAACAAATGGGTGCTGTTCTTTGCTTTTTGCTTTTGGGGAGGTTTTTCCCCCGCGTTTCTGTGGATGAGTTCCCCCAACTGGGAGCTTCCCTATATGAGGCACAACTGGGTGCTTTTCTTTGCTTTTTGCTTTCTTGGTGAGGTTTTCCCCCCGCTTCTTTCGAAAGACCAAACCCAGGCACTGGGTGAGGTTTGCTTTTTTTTTGAGGAGGTTTGCCGGTCCCCGACTTCTTTTGAGAGACCAAAACCAAAACAGCCACTCAGTGCGGCTTGAGGGGCTGTAGAGGATGTTGAGGATCTCCACGAGCATCAGCTCCGCCGCGCCCTTCTGGAACACCAGCGCCGAGATCTCCAGAAAGTCCTCGCCCGGACTTCGCGCGAGCGCTCGAAGCTTGGCCACCGAGAAGCAGCCGGGGACGGGTAGGAGAATTCTCTCGCTTTGGGGTGGCAGAGGGTGTGTGTGTGTGTGTGCGTGCGTGCACAAAACCAATGGTTCGGCTCCAAGCTCCTCAATTAAGTAGAAGGCGGGTGTTCTGAGGACAGTTGACCACGTTCAGGTCCCAACTCCCTCCTTCCGTCATGCTGCCCTCTAAGTTGTTTCGCCCGTGCAAGCTGGGGTTACGGTTGAGGTCTGGGCTCCAACAGTCACAATCAAAGCCTAGGTGACAAAGGGCCCATCGGCCTCATGGTAACGCTCAGTTGCCCAGTTTGGAGCCAGAAAGAAGAGGCGCTCACCTGTTGCAACCTTGACGAAACTTGACTAAACATGGCTTTTCCTCTCGGTTGCCCTTTGAAACCACAATAAAATCATTCCTCCAACCAAAACCAGGCAGGCCCACACTCATGGACCTCAGGGAAACCGTTTCAGGTCGTTTCGATCCGGTGGATTCAACGTTGGGGAGCAGGCATTCGTTGTTGTGTTTGCTTTGTTGTGGTTTTTGGTTGTTTTGTGTGTTTTTGTGTGGGGGGGATTGGAGGTACCCCCTTTGGGAAAGGTTCGTTGGATGCTCATCTGCTCGTTGATGGATCCGGCCCCCAAAACCCAGTCGTTGGGCCGAAGCCGAAGCTTGGTGCGAGAAGCAAGGAATGACCACGAGTCCGGGTGTTGGGAATGACAACGAGTCCGGGTCTTGGGCATGGACCAGCAGGGGATTCCCTTCAAGAAAATGATTATGAAAAAATAAGGATGGATTTGTTTTTCTTGCAGTCATTCCTCTCTCATCTGCCAAAAACGCACAAGCAAGGAAGCCGCCGCAGCCCGCCTCGTCCCGGTGTTCCATCCGCATCAGGGCGTAGACGATCAAGTTCAGCTCGGTCATCGTCCAGCTCTCGTGATCCCTCCGAATCACCTCTCAGCCGAGAAAACCGGCTGAAGGGGCTTCTTTCTTCTTTCTTTCTTTCGTTCTTCTTTTTGTCTGGGGTGGGGTGCTTGGCATTCCGGCCGCCCTGAATTGGTTGGATCTGTCTTCATGATTTTTTTGTCTGGGGTGGGGTGCTTGGCATTCCGGCCGCCCTAAATTGGTTGGATCTATCTTCATGTTTTTCCCCTTTTTTTCGTGGGGTGGGGTGCTTGGCATTCCGGCCGCCCTGAATTGGTTGGATCTGTCTTCATGTTTTTTTTTGTCTGGGGTGGGGTGCGTGGCATTCTGGCCGCCCTAACTTGATTGGATTAATGATTTGGGAGTTGAACGCCAGTTCTTTTTGAAACCAAATGGGGAAGGTGGCCCGTAACATGGAAACCACCAAACTCCAAACCACCAATTTGGGGGAGGCTGGATGTTGGCATGAACCGTTTGTTCTCCGACACGAAGGAAACCGGTTCAAAATGTTCAGCCTCCAGATTGGTTCAGCTTCTGGAAGAAGCCCTTGAGGAACAGTTTCCCTCTCTTCTTGCTGGTTGGATCGGCAGGGAAAGTGGGACGGACCCCGAACTGAACCAGCCAACTGGTGGTTCCCTTAACTGGATCTTGAAGTTAATTCCAGTTTCTCCCCTCTTTCATGGTGGAAACCTCTTTCAGGGTGTTTGTTTTTTCGGGGGCCAACATGTCAAGAAGTCCGGCATGGAGACACATGGATACTCTGTCCCATTCTCTCGGGCCAGCGCGCCTCATCCTTCAAGGCCTTCACAAAAGGATCTATCTCCATGGTGGTGTTCTCATCCACCTCGGAGTCTCTCATGGGGCCCGGGGAGGGGGAGGGAGCGGCTGATTTGTGGGCTGAAAACAGGGGGGTTTCTTGAGATTCTGCTCAGAAAGCGAGTTCTACCTCTCGCTCTCTCTCTGCCGTTGCGTTCAAAAGGTCTTGCCTGAGCAAGGCGATGAAAAGGGCGCCCACAGACACTCAGGGGCCCCTAAAACATACAAGGGCGGCGAGTTCGGAATTTATCGTTTTCGCTCGCATGGTGGGGATTGGTGGATCGGTTGCCACCCACAACCAATAGCACGAAAGGTAGCAAAGGGAATCAAGTCCTGGGCCAACGATTTTTTAGCGGGCCTCTTGCACCCCCAAGAGGGAACAACTCCTTGCGCCAGGCAGTGCTCAAACGGCTGAAGAGTCGCATATGGGGACCCGGAAAGCGGAAATATTGAGCAAAGGCGAGCTCGCGATAATTCAAGGGAATGAGCCAATGTTGGGTTCTGAGCTTAACCAACCCCTCAAACTCCCTCGGGGTTGAGCGATTTTTCATGAGATCCCCACCCTCATGCTTCCGCCCTGATTATGCTATTACATTTCTCTTTTCAATTTTACACATGACCCCATTTAAAAGGGGAATAGGAACCCTGTTGGCACTGTTGGGCTTCCTAAACCAGCCTTCGACCCTACCACCCCAACCCACCCCTCCCGCTTCAAACCTCAGGTTGGGTCCCACCCCCTCCCCCCGCAAGTTCCATCCGGACGACTCCCCCGCTGCAGATTCTCTTTTTCAGGGTGCCTCAAGGGAAGCCCCGAGATCCGTTTAGTTTTCCTAACCCAAAACTCACCAGCCAAAAGGACCCAAAAGTAAAAGGTTAACCTTTTGAAACCAGTACAAAAAATGGACCAACAAGGGAAAACCAAACGGTCAAAAGGTCGGCTTTGAGCAACTGAGCAAAAGGGTAGCCTCAACAAATGAGACACAGCTTCCCTAAGCAAACCCCAAAAAAACAACTCAAACCCCAAAAAGGGAAATAAGAGTACCCATTTAGAAGCAAAGGGATTTCACCCAACCCACAAATTCCATTTGCTGTTTCGCTGCCTGGGGAAAAAGAGAGAATATTTGCGGTAGGAATGGATTCCCTTTAAAACCAACAAAGGTTTAATA
Source organism: Effrenium voratum (assembly GCA_963377175.1). Taxonomy (NCBI): domain Eukaryota; class Dinophyceae; order Suessiales; family Symbiodiniaceae; genus Effrenium; species Effrenium voratum. Next base: position 211,145 of record CAUJNA010003558.1, read on the forward strand.
AAACCAATCTGCATTTCAGCCAACTGGAAGAGACAACCCCAGCAAGCCCAAACGCAAACCCCTATAACTATCTTTTTGTGGTTTCCTGCAAGGGGACCCTGGGTGCATTCCTAAGCCCCGGCCCTGGACTCGGTCATTCCCTACGAGTACCTATCGCACCGCCAAACCGAACGAAGGGTTGCCTGAAAAAACGGGCACCCCCCTGCAAAAAACAATGATTTCCTTAAACCCGCCTCAAAAACGGCCACCCCCTCCCTTGTCCCCCCCCCAAACGGACCGCACTCCCCACGTCCCTCGCTCCAACCCACCGCTCGCTCGCGCCAACGCCGGGCCGCGGAGAGCTTCTTCCGCTCCAGGCGCCGGCCCTCGATGGCGGCCTTGCGCTCCCGCGCCAGCAGCGCCTTGGCTGCAACGGCCACCCTGCAAAAAGTGTTTCCAACTTTAGGGGGTTGAGTGGAAAAAGTTCAACCTAAAGTTAAACTCTTTATTTCCCTGAAACAAATAACTTTTTTTGGGGGGTTGGGTGGAAAAACACAACTCGAAATTTAATCAAAAGTGTTTTTCACTTGGGGGGGTTTAAGTGGGGAAAACACAACTTTATTTTGTTGGCCCGCAAAAAGCTTAACAACTTTTGGGGGTTTAGTGGAAAACACACTTATTTCAACCAACAGTTTAACTTTTTCGGGGGGTTGAGTGGGAAACGCTTTTATTGTGTTGACCCCCCTGCAAAAAGCTCAGCAACTTTTTTGGGGGTTTATTTTCAAACACACACCTCGAAATTTCGATCGAAAAGTGAAAGTCTAAAGATCCAAGCCAGCAGTCAAGGCGCGTACTTGCCGAAGGCGAAGGCCAGGGTGGAGACCTCCCGGTGCGTCAAGTCCGCCATGCGGTCCTCTGAGCAACCCACGGCGGACGCGATCGGATCGCGATGGGAGAAGGAAAGGGACGGAGGAAAATACACACCAAAAAAGGAAGCGCGGGGCTGACGCAGGGATCGCCCGAAAAGAAGAAAGGAGGAGGAAAAATGAAAAAAAACGCGGCAAAAAAAAGAAGGAAAGAAAGGCTTAAAGGTGTTGGGAGGTGTGTGGTTTTCTTGGTTTGTAGCGGCTGCCCTGTGATTCTGTCTCTCTTCCCACTCTCTCTCACTCCCCCCTTAGGATGGGTTGGAGCTCATGGAAGTGGGTCCCTGGCTTCCCCAAAAAGAAAGTAGTCCAGAATCCTCCGGTCAGATTCCATTGGAGGGAGGGAAAACACTTTCCAAAAGCGAAGTGCGTAGCACCCCCCACACACAAAGACAAACAACCAAAAAAACATCCGACAACAACTAATACAACCAAAAAAGGAGAAAAACAAACGGGGAAACACACACGCCAAGAAAAAACATCCAACAACAAATTCCTTCCAAACCAACAATCGAAAAGAAAAAAGAAGAAACAAAACACGCAACAAACCCACAGACCCCCGCCGTTTCTTTCGTGTCTTCCCCGCCCGGCGCCTCCACCAGCAGCTTCATCCGGTCCAGGGCGTCGTCCACGTCCTCCAGCTGCCCGGCCGCCTGCGCCAGGCCCATGGCGCTCATGCAGAGCATCCGGGGGCTGAAGTCCTCCATGACCTCGCTGGTGCGGAATCGCGCGGAGCGCCCAAGGAGCTCAAGGAGCTCGGAAAAAGCTCAAGGAGCTTGGAGCGGACTTGTTTTTTTGCTTCATGTTTGTTAGTCTTAGGGTTCTTTTTTTTGGGGGGGGCAGCCCAAGGAGGGAGCTCAAGGAGCTCTCAGGGATCCGAGCCAGGTTTGTGTGTTGTTGTTTGTTTGTTGTTTTGTGTGTGTGTGTGTTTCTTGCTTCTTCTTCTTTTTTTGGGGGGGGGTTTGGTTTTGGGGGGCTCAACAACCCACTAAAGGGTAGAAAGATGTATATAGCCAATTCTTCGTGGTGTTGGCCGATTGAGTGGATTGGCCAGAAAAAAAACTGAACTGTTTGTTTGCCACTACATCATCGTCTTACCAAAAAGTTTAAAAGTCCATGAACTCAGGGAGTGAGTTTCTATAGTTTCCATTACCTACCAACCCACTAAAGAGTATATGCCGCATTTTTTTGCCGTGGAGGTTTTGGTCAGAGGGCTTCACCACCAGCAGGGGTTCAATGGGATATACAACCACGAAAACAGCCGCTGAGCCACTGAAGAGTACACAGCCCATCTTCAATGGGGGTAGTGGTTCAGAGGGTTTCCGAGCCACTTCCCTTTAAAGGGAACAGTAGCGATCGTTTCAACGGGAACCACCTGTCAACTGCAACGGGGTTAATGGGATACACAACCCACTACGTAAAGGATGTTTACCCCAGTTTCCCCGCATGGTAGCCAAAAGTGATTGTTCTATGGTTGGTGTTTTTTCCTTATTCACCCCTTACTGAGGCCTCATTGAGATTCTAGGCAAACCCTGGTTACTTGGGGGTGTGTCCTTTTTTCAGAGAACCCCTTTTTGCGAGACTTTAAAAGGAAGCCGAAAAAAGAATACAACCATTTTTGGGGGTCTCCAACTTAGTTGGTGGAGAGCGTTCTCATTTGCGCAAAGGACCTGGAAATAAAAGGTGGTCACCGCTAAACCAAATAACCCAAAGTTCAGGTTGCTTAGCTGGTTGAGAGTTAGGCTTGCCAGCTGAGAGTTATACGTGGGCAACATCCATAACCCCATTTGGGATGGATGAAACCCTATGGATCCTGAAAGCTTTAGTTTACTAGGTTGAGGGTGTTAGGTGTTAGATGCTGGGTTCAAAGAGTTCGGTTTAGTTAAGAGCTTTGATATTTGATAGGTGCTGTTTCTGCCTTTACGAGTTTGTTAGAACTCATACACACGTGTTTATACATATCTACATGGATATATCTATATATATATACATGTAATCACAATACACACGTATAGTAATTATTGTACGTATGTGCGCTCTGCTGTTTCCAACGACGAACAAAGTATCAGGGGCCCACGCCCAGCAGGCGACGCGCGCGAAAGCTGAGCTCCCTAGGCTTGCCCTGTAACACCCCGCCAGTCAGGTGACACTTGGTGTGTGGAGTGCGTCTGGATTTGAACCTCTTCTTTCAGGAACAAAAAAAAACATTAACAATAATAATAATCACAATAATAGTAAACGCACCCGCTCACCAGGCCAAATCACCGGGCTCCAAACCAGGGAAGCAGCCGATGAAGCGACCCAATTTAAAATTGCCCCGAGATCAGTGGTTACTTGGGGAACCAGTTGGTGGCTGGATCGCGGTGGTTTGGACCTTAGCGGGGTACCAAAACCTCACTTGGCCTCAAAGGAACAAGGGTCCCAAGCATTCAAATCCCCAAGCCATCAACTGAGCGCTATCTGACAAGTGGTTGCCTTGTCCGTTTTTCTCTCCTCCAGAACAAACCAAAACCAGCCCAAACCACACCGAACCAACACCCAAACCAATCAAAACCAAACCAAAGCCAAAACCAACTGTAGCAATCCCAAGGGTCCGATTCAACCCCCCGATGTCCGCTTTTTTCTCCCGGTTTCCTCGGGTTTCTCTCGCGCCTGCGTGAGCTGTCGGGCCAGGGCTGACACGGCCTTCCGCTCCCAGTACTCCAACTTCCCATAGGTGTAGCACAAACACGCCAGGTTCAATGGCTGGCAGTCTGACAGCTGCGTCTCCTCTACGTTTCGCTCCGCGCGGAGCGGCGTCTCCGTTTTGTTTTTTGGGATTGATGGTTCGTCGCGTGTTTTTTTTGGCAGCAAGTGCACCAGATGTGCCAATTTCGATTGGCAACAGAGCAGGGTGAGGGTGGGCGCTGTTTTTATTATGCAAAAAAACAATATAAACAAAAAGCACAATACTGACTCCAAGGTAAAGCAATCCTCACTTTGTTTGTGTCGGGACGTTTTTACCGCTGGCTTCCCTCAACAAAGGCCATAAATGAGCCGGGTCTCCAAAGATGAAAACATGGCGCCCTCAAAACAGCTCAAATGGGAGAGGAAAGCCACAAATCTGTTTGGTCCAGACTCAAATACGACTGTTGCACAGGTCCGAAAAGCAATTCCGGCGCAGGTCGCGAGGGGAAAGTTGAAGATTGTGGAGCTGACTGGCGACTTCGCCCTCACCTAAGCCTATCATCAGCTGCCCTCTAATTGGTGGTTTGGAGTGGCGGCTTGGTGGTTTCCCATTTCTCTACAAAAGCCAGGGGTTCAAATCCCCAAACCAATCCAAACCACCAACTAGGGCTTACCTGATATCAACTACACGCTCCGAAAAGCCCCAAACCAGTAAAGCTGTTGGGCAAATCCTTGGATGGGCCCCTCGTTGGGGATATGAGTTAGGGTGAGGGTAGGGCCCTAACATATGGAGGAATAGCGACTAATGTGCTGGTTGACTCCAATGCCAAAAGCATGAAACCTCAAGTTGTGGCAAGAATGCAAAGCTTTGCGTTTATCACGAAATTGTTTTGCACAACAGTGTATGACTTCCTAGAAGTTCCTTGGGTGGGTCGCGTGTTGGGACGCTCTCACGCGAGCTCGCAGTGGCAACAATCCCACCCATTCGGCGTGTCTGGCGGTTTCCCTTGTGACAAAAAGGGTAACCTCGGAAAAAAGAAGAAGAAGAAAACAACGCGCCCAATTGAGTCTGTGTTTCACACGCCCACATCATGGCAAGGCGCCTAAGTTGGATGGCATGTGGAACTGCATGTAGGGTTGATCAAAAGGTCCTTTACATTTTACGTAGGATAACCATTGGAGACAAGCCACCAAAAAAAAAGAGATATAGTTTCTACCAAATGGGAGAAGCTAGCCCCGCGAATGGGGAAAACTCACCTCCCGAGCGGATGGCCCAAAAAAAAGGAAAGCTCCCAAGCTTTTTGCTTCTGCGACCCCTAAAAAGCGACCAAAGTCCCAAGTGAGAACCAACTTCTTGCTTTTGCACCCCCAAAAAAGTGACGAAAGTCCCATTGACCTCCGACCTCCGGCGGGCCCAGGTCTCGAGCCGGCCTCGATGTGCTTTCCGATCTCCTCCATGATCCTTCGGTCCCGGATGCCCAGGCGCATGCAGGCGTAGACGATCAGCACCAAGGAGTTGGTATCGAAGTCCTGGGCGAAAAACAACAACAAAAAAACGCACCTCTACCTCTCTTGTTATTGTGTGTGTGTTTTTTGGGTCTCTCTCTCTCTCTCTACATATATATATATATTTATTTATTTATATTTAGGGGATACACAGCCACCTTGGAAACCATCATGGAGCCCCATGGGCTTTCTCCTGGGCGAACCCCCCAAATCGCTGGCGAAAAGCGACGAACTTTTCGTGGGGGAAATGCGGAAACCCAGCCACCAAACAACCCAGAAGCCTCTAAAACGCTAAGGAACCGGACAGCCTGGAACCAGCAAGTTTCGGAGAAGCCGCCAAAAAAGGGCGATCAGCGTGTTTCTCTGATTGGCTTGGGATTGGTTTGGTGGCGAAAGGGTCCTCGAAAGCCAGTCCAAACCATCGACTTGGGGTTGCCGGATTTCGGGGCTCAAGCATTTCGAGAAACAAAGATATCCCGGAGGCGGTGGGAAGTGCTCTTTCCGCACGAAAAGCCTTCCGCAGGTTCATAGAATGGGCTGACTGGTCGGACCCCCGAAAAAATTGACCACTTTTTGGAGTCCCTAACTGCGGTGTCCTTTTTGCAGTACTCCAGTGGGGATTCAGCTGGCTCCCTCTTAGAACTCATGGCCAATTCGCTCTGGGCAAAGTACTCGAGAGCCAGGTGAAATAGGCACGATGTCAGCTTCCCTCTTGGTGCTTCGATTTAAGAGTAGCGGGTGGTTTCCGATTCGCATGAGCTAGGCTTTCAAACCTCCAAACCGCCAATGAATACCAGGGTAACCTGAAACTTTGAGACATCCATCCCAAAAAGAAAACTCGCTGGCCGATCCTAATCCGCAACCCCTCATAGGGAAAATCCACCACAAAAGGAGACCCCAAGGAAAGGATCTCGCGCAGAAAAAAAAGGAGCTCGGAACCTGTGAAAACGGCCAGCCTTCAAGATCGATTCTTCCCCCTGTTTGAACACAAAGCGAATTCGCCTCCAGAAAAACACGCGCACAGACACGCACCAACACACAACAAACATGTATATATATAGTTATATATGTATATGTATATATATATCTGTAAATGTACATACACACACGTACACATACACATACCCTCTTTAGACCCCCCCCCCCCCCGAAAAGAAAAAACAAAACAACAAGCCCAGGTGACATCCAACAGCGTGCAACCAATCCGTTCGCACCACTTTGAAGCCATGGTTGAAACCCTGGTTCGTTTAGTATTTACAAGGGGGTCTTCAGATTTCATGGATTCTTAGGTGGTGCGAACGGAGTTCGTCCATCCACAGTACCAAAGACAACCCCTGTCCCCGGATCCCCTGCTAAAGGTGACTAACTTTTAGTGGGTGAAATACGGAAACCCAACCACTAAACCCCAAAAGCCTAAAAAAGCCTAAGCACCGCCAAGTTCACAGGGGGTTCTTTTGGTACGGAAGGTGGCAACTGAAAGCCAAGTTTCCCACGAGCCGTGGGCAACCTTTTCCCGGTTGGGTTGAGAGGTCTTGCCCATAAGGCCAAAGACATGGTTCCCTTGCTGTTTTTGTTTGTTGTTGTTGTTTAAACAAATCTCGGTTCATTGCCTTGCCTAACCTCACCTGCCCAAAGGACCCACCTGGATCGCCAGTGGCGGCCTTTTTTCCAAGCACTTTACCCCAAAAAGCAGCAACAGTGACTGATAAAAAGCAGCAACTTGGCTGTTATATAAGCTGCTGCGGCCGTGACTCAAAATGGATACATGGACATCCAAAGGTCCAAAGGTCGATTCGCTTTGAACAACTGAGTGACTGATCCCAATGAATCTTCAGGACGTTTTGTCGCAATTTGACTTTGACCAGTGCTCAAAATCGGCGTCTCTGCTAATTTTGACACCGGCCTATTTTTTTTTTTTTTGTGGGGGGGGATGGTCCCTCCAAAAATGGTCTGACTGGGGACCCAATCCAAATCAACCAGGGTTTTGGATGTTCTATTCAAGCCCCCCAAGCCGATTGGGTAACGGAGTGGGTCGAAGTCATGCGGATCTGAACTTTATTGGGTCTGCGGCGAAACAAAAGGGCTCACTCGCTTCCGCAGCTGGGCCGAGACAAAAAAGAAAGCCCCAAACGGGTTTGCTTGCCACTCCAATGGGTCCAACCAACCCCCAAGAACTCCTATCTCCGTCCGAGTGGGAGATCCAGGCCATGCCCTCGATGCGATCCAAGGCGCCGGGCGGCCCTGCAGCTCTGCGATCAGGGCCTTCATGAGGCTAGGCTTCGGCCGAGTTCCGGAGTAGCCCATGGAGAACATCAGCAGCCCGATGGACATCGGAGAGTAATGGTTCCTTGGCTCCGTTTTTTTTCTTCTTCGATTTGGGGGGGCGTGTCGCACCATGGGCTCCCTCTCTGAACATTGGTGTCGGTGTTCTTTCTGCTCCTCCTTAAGCACCACCCCGAAAAGGGTACCCTCAAGAAAAAACACCCATTTGTTTCATCTGCCTGTTTTGAAAGACAAGTAGACATATCTTAAAACAACATATTGAATCAACCTGTTGTGTAAGACAAGTGGAAAGAAACACAAATCAGGCAGGCCTTAGTTCTGGTTTAAACGTTTGATCAACCTGCTTTTGGCCAAGTGGGAAACACAGGACGCCGAAAGATAAAAGCAAAAAAAAACGTAACCCTTCACATCGGATTGAGTTGAACTCCATGGACGCAACTGAAAAAGGGCGGGGCGGCCCAGAACCAACACGCAAACAATCCAAACCGCCATAATTAAGCATAAAGTGATAGCAGCAGAGAGCCACACAACCCGCTGCTGGTGATTTCTTGTTAGTAGTTAGGCGTTCCTCTTTCTGGGGAACTTGCCCGAAAACGATGGGTCGCTGATGTGTTGTGGGCATTCCTTACCCCGCTATACATGTCTCAGAGCACCTTTAGAAACAAACGACTAAATATGGGCCAAACCAGGAAAGCCAAAAGGCAAGTGAGATGATCCCCTTGTGCCTTTCTCGCATTGCGAGTGCGTACAACTGATAAACACACAAATGAAGGAAGCTTCTTATTCGGGGTACACCCCCCCTCCATTATCACCCCTTGTCCAAAACATCGCAAATTTCGAGGTTCCGGCTCAAGATCCGAGAAAATATCATTCAAGGTGCATGCGAGTGGTTGCATCAGCGGCAATGGCAGTAGTTAGCTCGCTGTCGAAAATATTCAGCCGGGCGCAAGCCCAAAGGACAGTCGTCAAAGTCGTTGCTTCCAAATCGCTCACGCGAGCCAGCGTCTGCTTCTTGGCAGCCGTGAACAGGCGCGCAAAGTTGGGGTCCGACTGGATCTGCCTGGCTGCGAGCTCGTCATCACGCGCGTTGATGGCGCACTTGTGCAAGGCCGCCGCCGAGTTGTAGACGTCGAACTTCGGCAGGTACTCCTCCACCAGCTTCAGCACCGCCTGGTACTGGGACTCAGAGCCCAGGCGGTGGTGGATGATCAGCGAGGAGCTGGACCTGGACGGGATCTCTTCGATCATGAAGCTCAGCTCCTGAGGCTCGGTCAACACCTCCGCTCCCAGCTCCAAGGGCACATCCTCGCTTGCTAGCAACGACCCACCCTGCAAGAAGTGGACCACTTTTTTGGGGGAGGGTTGGTAGAAAACACACTTTATTTCAACCGAAAAGTTAAAGTCTCCAGATCCAAGGCAAGAGCAGTCAAGCGTCCAGCTCCATCTCCTCCGCCCGCCGCGCGGTTTTCGCCCTCCTTTCGCCGCGTCTCCCACGGCCGGGCCGGGCGAAGGCGCCCGCCGAGGCCGCGGCCAGGGCGGCCCCGGCCGTGCGGCCGGCATCGCCCCGCCCCGGACGCCGGGCGCGGGAAGCGACGCGGGCGGCACCTTCTGCCGGCGACCGATTCGGCAGCCGAGTCGCCGCCCAAGACGGCGCAGCCGCCAATGGCGTGGCTGGCAACATGGCAAAATCACATGGAGAAGGAAGGCTAAGCAAGCTAAGAGTGGGTCAAGAGTGGAGCTCATTTGGCAAGACTTGCTGGTGACACTTGGTTGAACTTGGCTTGCACTCCTTCATTGGTCAGAGCCCGGCAGCATGCATGGAGCATGGTCTGAGTCTGCAACTCTCTCCCGCTGCATCGCCCATGTCCCATTCTCAAAAACTATTGCGTTGTCCCGGTGGCTGCCCCCCACTGGCAAAAAAAGCACCATGCCTAGGTCCGGGCACTGGGGGACCTAGATGCCCCCGAAAAATCTCCGCTTCGACACATTTCAACGGCTCCGAAGCTCCGAAAGCCGACCCGCGAAAGCGGGGTTGGGGGGTGGACCCCAAACCCAAATCTCTGTCTCCTCCGGGCTGCCCCTGGCGAGAGAGACAGCGCGTTTTAAGCGGGGACTTGTCCAAAACCCGAGCTTGCTCTGGGTTCTAAGACTAGGTCTTTTAGTAGAGAGGTTAGAATAAGTTGGCACCAACTTTTTTCGGCTTTGTCTATTTTAGTAGGTTTGAACCCTCCCCCCCAAAAAAGGATAATTACTACTGGGGGACCTAGAAGATGAGTGTCAACTCCTGAGTAAATGAGCTCAACAAAGCGACCAAAACGGGTTGCTTACCACGCAGATGAATTGCAACCAACCCCAAAAGGCTTGAAGTTCAACTCGGGGAGCGAGGAGTTTACGTCGGCCTTCCGGCCAAGTAATTCGTAGAGCCCTACGGCCCATGGGCCTGGGCTTGCTCTACTTCGGGCCACAAGGACTGGGCGTAAAACGCGATCACCTGTTGGAACCCAAAGACGCAATGTTTAGATCTTTCTTGTGGTTCCCCCCCCTTAAAACCAACCCAAAAAAAAACCCAAAAGGAAGACACGCCCAGAAAGGAAAGGGGAACCATTCTTGGACCTTGGCCTAGAAATCCACAAGGTCGGATCCGGTCAATTCGCTTGCCAGCTGGCTTTCAGGATCCTCCACTATGCTGCCCGCACAGGTCGCCATTTCATTTTGTTTCATTTGCGGACAAAAGGTTCTAGCCGAAACAGTCCCCAAAAGAAGACGAGCCTCCCGTACCTAGGGTTCAACCTCCATTGAATGGTTCAAGGTGGTCCACCATTCAAGTTTTCCCGGCCAGGGTTCAACCGCAAATGGAAACAAGGACTAAAACCTGCGGTCCCCTGGTGGTTTAATTTTGACCTGTATATATATGCGGCGAAATGATAGGACATATTGTTTATTTATTTTTGACATAGCTGGATTTCCAAATTATCAGACATTAAAATGCCACGCGCTCTGTTCACACCAGATGCTTTTATAGCGTCTATACTATTTCCATCAGATTTAAACAAAAAAAAAAAAAAAAACATAGCACCAGCAAAATTTGCGTCTCCAGGTCTGGACAATTGCATGGGCATTTGCACACCAGCTCCAACATTTGATCCCAAAAGACCTCCATTGCCTTTTTGCCCCCTGGCCAAAAAATGAGACAATGCGTCCAGTAGTGAAATTGATTCCCTTTAAAACCAGGGAAAGTCCCTCACAATATTCTTAAGCAAATGAAAGAAGGAAACGAAACTTGTTGGAGGCATAAGTGTCCTTTTTGGAAAATGGATGGCCCTGGTAGATGATTGAACCACCAGGTAAGCCAGGAATCGCCCTCCATGTTTTCTGACACCAACCAAAAAGTCGCCACCTATGGTTGGAAAAGCTCTGGTGCTGAGGGATGCTGAGGATCGCCGCGGGAGGTATGCCGCCACTAGCGTGTGCTGCTCACAAGTGGCCAGCCTCGGTGGTCGTTTCTGACGCCAGGGCCACAGGGCGATGGGTCAAGCTGGGTTTTGTCCAGCTGAATATTTATCCACGGATCCCATAAAAGCAAATCGGTGGTTTCCAGAAGATGTCGATCCAAAAACTCACGGCTTTTCAAGTTCCATGTGAATCTGTAGGAGTAGAGGTGGATATATATATATATATACACATATACACACCCACACAAAAATAGTTGATATTGCAATGATAACTTCCTCGCAAAGTGCCTTCACTGAAAGTGGCCCTTCCCGAATTTCCCAGACCCGTGCATTTCCATGGCCGGCCCCAAAGGACCTGGAAATGAATGCGGCGATCACCTGGAAAAGACAACATATGGCGCTACCAAACCAGGGAACCCAACAGCTTAAAACTTCACGACCTTGGGATAGTTGAAAGAATACCTTCTTATTTTATTTTATTTTTTGGGGCCGTGTGCAGGCCCCCACGAAGATGAACAGAATCGAACAAACAAACAAAACGCAAAGCTCGCCAAGAACAGTCCGCTTGGGGCCACAAAAAAAAAAAAAAAAACAAGGACAGACATCGCACCGGCCTGGGACCCTTCCAGGGCCCCGCGCGATTTCACGCACCTCACCTCGCCGGGCTGATTGAAGGGCTCGAAGAGCACCGGCGAAAGCCTGTCGAAAGAAATCGCGGGGCGTTGGACTCGGAGCAAACAAAAACCACGGGCCTTGGTCTCTGTAACGATATGTGGCTGTGGGTCAAAAATATGTGGCTGATGGACCCTTGGCCCAAGGCAAATGGAAACATGGACTAAAACCTAGGTCCCTGGGTGGTTTAATTTTGACCCATACCCACCCCCCAACCCGATTGAAAAGTCAGAGGTCCGGAATGTATGGTGAGGTCTTACTTAGGTGGGTCCAGCAGAAATGTGCCAGGGGAAAATCAACGAGGGCGCTCAGATCCCTTGCCAAAAGCTTCGCTAGCGGGTTACATGAAAACTAAGCGGATTGGGGACAACCAAGCTGTTTCGTGGGAAAATGAGCGAGCCCCCAGCTCAGAAGCCGAGAAGCCGAGGCGTTTGCAAGAATTGAGTTGAAGCCACGTCAAAACCCCAAAACGAAAAGACAAACGGAAACAAACACAAACAGGGGAGCAAAAACAACACTCTCAGGCGGGATATGTTTCATCCCAACTTCAAGTAGCTGTGGCTGTGGCGCTCTCAGCCGCTGGGCACCAAACGCATGGTTGTGGGACTCCCTGCAGACCAAGAAATCGCGGCCGCAAACCTCGGGATCTCGCCAGCTGCTGCGATTTTTGGGCTATGGCTCACGGGGTCTCTCACCTTTTCTCTCACTCCCCTGGTGGATTCGCCACCAAAAAAACGTCCCCGAAGCTTTTGTGTTTGCTATGATGGTCCACAAAAGAAGTGGCTCAAGCCCAAGTTCCGGAACTCTGGAAGTCAGTTGTTGGTTGAATGGGGCCTTTTGTTTCCGAAAGGTCTCAGGTCGGTCACACCCAAGACCCGCCAGGAAGCCAGCGTTCTTTTGGAAAACATTGGTGCTCATGGTGGTTCCCCAGCACCTTAATATCAAAAGTCTCGAGTTCTGAGAGGTTGGGAAATGAAGCCATGAAGCTGTGAAGCTATGAACTCAACATGAGGTGCGTCTTGTTTTGAGTGTGTCCATGTTTGTGGTTTCTATTAAAGCCAAGAGGAAAACCGAAGGCATCTTTGGGGGTCCCCTGAAAAACGTAGTGTTTTCTCCTTTTCTATAATAAAAATAAGCACAGGTGATATCCCCAACAGCACGTGGTGCTCTTTTCAGTGCTCGCACCACCCCGCAGCCCTCGCAGAACCTCGTGGAACCCTTGTGGAACCCTCGTGGAACCCTGGTAAAACCCTCGTGAAACCTTACCTCAGGGCCGCCCCGGACCACCCCGGAGCCTATCTGGGCTGAGACCCCCAAGCTTTCAGCTGTTGGGGAATAAAAATAAAACTAACAACATGAACTGTCTGTCTGCTTGAGTGCTGTGGCCGCTGCCCACAAGCGGTCCACCTGATCCACGATGCAGGTGTGGTAAGTGGCGCAGTGCACCTCCTTCACCAGAACGGACATGGGCACCTGCGCACGGGCATTGAAAGAGTGTTGGGACGCGTGGTTGCTGATCTTGCTGGCAAGACCCCTCTGCACAAAGTGTTCAACTTGTTTTTGAACCAATGGAAAACCCTTGAATTCAACCAAGAAGTTGAAGTCCAAAGATCCAACTCAGCAATCAAGAACGCAGCGGATCAAAGTGGCCAAGTGGGGGGTAGCTTCAAAAAACATGAGCAGCCAAAATCTTACATAGAAACCGACAGGGATATGTTTTTTTAAATGCGAAATTGAAGTTTCAAATATCGACCAAAAACAAGTTGACATCCTGCGGACGCTCTCTCATGTGTGTTTACTGCAAACACGAGGCCCCCGCAAGCGCCGGCACGTACTCATTCTGCATCTCCTGGGCTCTAAGGATGGACGGCCCCAAGGTTGCATCTCCTTCTACCAATACCTGATCTATACCCGCCAAAATCATTGATGGACCATAGGCTGCTGGATGTTTAAACCATACCTCATATTCCAGAAAATGTCCGACATCTCTTTTCACATCCCCAGGCCGCTCTACTTGGTGGTTGTCATTGCTGGTTTGCAAGTGTTCCGCGCTCGGTTTCCCGTTTGTCCCCTGCGAGAACCAGTTGTTCAAATCCAAACCTAAACCACCAACCCAAACAACCAAAAAAGGGCCACCTGATTTTCGACAAGACTCGGAGATTCTGGACAATGACATTTCCGGGCGAGGATGTAAACGAAGATGTGACACGAACACACTGCGGATGGACCACTGGGGACGGATGAAGCCCGATTTAAATACTGGGATTCACCACCTACCAACTGGTGCAACGCGGATTTTGCACAGCCACAGGAAGACTCCCAACCATAGGTATCCTGTTTGGAAAATAGATGGCCCAGGCAAATGGAATGAAAACCTATCTAAACCAGTGCCATCTATGTCTAATCAAGCTAACCGATCAAAGGACGCCTATGCTCCCAAGCTGCTAGAGAAAGGAATTTCCGCCTTCATAGCGCTTCGTGCATTCCTGGTGGACTTTGCCCATCCGCCCCTCTTGGCCGTGAGGTGCTCAGTCAGCACTGAGCCCCTGACGCCGTTGCCCAGGCGACCAAACCACCCAGTGCCGAAAGTCAGCAGTCGCCCATCCTGCCACGCTCGCCAACGTTTGCTTGCCTGATTGCTTAGTTCTACCGTGCTTGCTTAGCTCTATCTTGCTTGCTTGCTTGCTTGCTTGCTTGCTTGCTTGCTTGCTTGCTTGCTTGCTTGCTTGCTTGGCGGTATCTTGCTTGATCAGTTCTATCTTGCTTGCTTGCTTGCTGCTTGCTCTATCCTGCTTTGCTTGCTGTATCTTGCTTGGCTTCTTGCTTGCTTGCTTGGCTGCTTGTTTAACTCTATCTTGCTTTGCTTGGCTGTATCTTGCTTCATCAGTTCTGTCTGCTTGCTTGCTTGGCGGCTTTCTTCTATCTTCTAGCTCTATCTTGCTTGCTTGCTTGCTTGCTTGCTTGCTTGGCGGTATCTTGCTTGATCAGTTCTATCTTGCTTGCTTGCTTGGCTGCTTGTTTAACTCTATCTTGCTTTGCTTGGCTGTATCTTGCTTGATCAGTTCTGTCTGCTTGCTTGCTTGGCGGCATCTTGCTTGATCAGTTCTATCTTGCTTGTGTTCTATCTTGCTTGATTGCTTGCTTGCTTGCTTGCTTGCTTGCTTGCTTGCCTGATTGCTTAGTTCTACCGTGCTTGCTTAGCTCTATCTTGCTTGCTTGCTTGCTTGCTTGCTTGGCGGTATCTTGCTTGATCAGTTCTATCTTGCTTGCTTGCTTGGCTGCTGGTTTAACTCTATCTTGCTTTGCTTGGCTGTATCTTGCTTGATCAGTTCTGTCTGCTTGCTTGCTTGGCGGTATCTTGCTTGATCAGTTCTATCTTGCTTGCTTTGGCTGCTTGTTTAACTCTATCTTGCTTTGCTTGGCTGTATCTTGCTTGATCAGTTCTGCTGCTCTATCTTTCTATCTTGCTTGCTTGCTTGGCTATCTATCTTGCTTTGCTTGGCTGTATCTTGCTTCATCAGTTCTGTCTGCTTGCTTGCTTGGCGGCATCTTGCTTGATCAGTTCTATCTTGGCTTGCTTAGTTCTATCTTGCTTGCTTGCTTGCTTGCTTGCTTGGCGGTATCTTGCTTGATCAGTTCTATCTTGCTTGCTTGCTTGGCTGCTTGTTCAACTCTATCTTGCTTTGCTTGGCTGTATCTTGCTTGATCAGTTCTGTCTGCTTGCTTGCTTGGCGGCATCTTGCTTGATCAGTTCTATCTTGCTTGTGTTCTATCTTGCTTGATTGCTTGCTTGCTTGCTTGCTTGCTTGCCTGATTGCTTAGTTCTACCGTGCTTGCTTAGCTCTATCTTGCTTGCTTGCTTGCTTGCTTGCTTGCTTGCTTTGCTTGATCTTGCTTGATCAGTTCTATCTTGCTTGCTTGCTTGGCTGCTTGCTTGCTAACTCTATCTTGCTTTGCTTGGCTGTATCTTGCTTGATCAGTTCTGTCTGCTTGCTTGCTTGGCGGCATCTTGCTTGATCAGTTCTATCTTGGCTTGCTTAGTTCTATCTTGCTTGCTTGCTTGCTTGCTTGCTTGCTTGCTTGCTTGCTTGCTTGGCGGTATCTTGCTTGATCAGTTCTATCTTGCTTGCTTGCTTGGCTGCTTGTTTAACTCTATCTTGCTTTGCTTGGCTGTATCTTGCTTGATCAGTTCTGCCTGCTTGCTTGCTTGGCGGCATCTTGATTGATCAGTTCTATCTTGCTTGTGTTCTATCTTGCTTGCTTGCTTGCTTGCTTGCTTGCTTGCTTGGCGGTATCTTGCTTGATCAGTTCTATCTTGCTTGCTTGCTTGCTTGGCTGCTTGCGTAACTCTATCTTGCTTGCTTGCTTGGCTGTATCTTGCTTGATCAGTTCTGTCTGCTTGCTTGCTTGGCGGCATCTTGCTTGATCAGTTCTATCTTGCTTGTGTTCTATCTTGCTTGATTGCTTGCTTGCTTGCTTGCTTGCCTGATTGCTTAGTTCTACCGTGCTTGCTTAGCTCCATCTTGCTTGCTTGCTTGCTTGCTTGCTTGGCGGTATCTTACTTGATCAGTTCTATCTTGCTTGCTTGCTTGGCTGCTTGTTCAACTCTATCTTGCTTTGCTTGGCTGTATCTTGCTTGATCAGTTCTGTCTGCCTGCTTGCTTGGCGGCATCTTGCTTGATCAGTTCTATCTTGGCTTGCTTAGTTCTATCTTGCTTGCTTGCTTGCTTGGCGGTATCTTGCTTGATCAGTTCTATCTTGCTTGCTTGCTTGCTTGGCTGCTTGCGTAACTCTATCTTGCTTGCTTGCTTGGCTGTATCTTGCTTGATCAGTTCTGTCTGCTTGCTTGCTTGGCGGCATCTTGCTTGATCAGCTCTATATTGCTTGTGTTCTATCTTGCTTGCTTGCTTGCTTGCTTGCTTGCTTGCTTGCTTGCTTGCTTGCTTGCCTTGCTTGCTTGCTTGCTTGCTTGCTTGGCGGTATCTTGCTTGATCAGTTCTATCTTGCTTGCTTGCTTGGCTGCTTGTTTAACTCTATCTTGCTTTGCTTGGCTGTATCTTGCTTGATCAGTTCTGTCTGCTTGCTTGCTTGGCGGCATCTTGCTTGATCAGTTCTATCTTGGCTTGCTTAGCTCTATCTTGCTTGCTTGCTTGCTTGCTTGCTTGCTTGGCGGTATCTTGCTTGATCAGTTCTATCTTGCTTGCTTGCTTGCTTGGCTGCTTGCGTAACTCTATCTTGCTTGCTTGCTTGGCTGTATCTTGCTTGATCAGTTCTGTCTGCTTGCTTGCTTGGCGGCATCTTGCTTGATCAGTTCTATCTTGCTTGTGTTCTATCTTGCTTGCTTGCTTGCTTGCTTGCTTGCTTGATTGCTTAGTTCTACCGTGCTTGCTTAGTTCTATCCTGCTTGCTTGCTTGCTTGCTTGGCGGTATCTTGCTTGATCAGTTCTATCTTGCTTGATCAGTTCTATCTGCTTGCTTGCTTCGCGGCATCTTGCTTGATTGTTTTACCGCGCTTGCTTAGTTCGATCTTGCTTGCTTGCTTGGCGGTATCTTGCTTGACCAGTTCTATCTTGCTTGCTTGCTTGGCTGCTTGTTTAACTCTATCTTGCTGGCTTGCTTGGCTGTATCATGCTTGATCAGTTCTATCTGCTTGCTTGCTTGGCGGTATCTTGCTTGATCAGTTCTATCTTGCTTGCGTTCTATCTTGCTTGCTTGCTTGCTTGCCTGATTGCTTAATTCTACCGTTCTTGCTTAGTTCTATCTTGCTTGCTTGCTTGCTTGCTTGGCGGTATCTTGCTTGATCAGTTCTATCTTGCTTGCTCTTGCTTGATCAGTTCGTTCTTGCTTGCGTTCTATCTTGCTTGCTTGCTTGATTGCTTAGTTCTATCTTCCTTGCTTGCTTGGCGGTATCTTGATTGATCAGTTCTATCTTGCTTGCTTTGCTTGGCTGCATCTTGCTTGATCAGTTCTATCTGCTTGCTTGGCGGCATCTTGCTTCTTGCTTGCGTTCTATCTTGCTTGCTTGCTTGCTTGCGCGCTTGGCGGTATCTTGCTTGATCAGTTCTATCTTGCTTGCGTTCTATGTTGCTTGCTTGCTTGCTTGCTTGCTTGCTTGCTTGCTTGCCTGATTGCTTGGTTCTTCCGCGCTTGCTTAGTTCTATCTTGCTTGCTTGCTTGGCTGTATCTTGCCTGATCAGTTCTATCTTGCTTGCTTGCTTGCTTGCTTGGCGGTATCTTGCTTGATCAGTTCTATCTTGCTTGCTCTTGCTTGATCAGTTCTATCTGCTTGCTTGCTTGGCAGTATCTTACTTGATCAGTTCGATCTTGCTTGCGTTCTATCTTGCTTGCTTGCTTGCTTGCTTAGTTCTATCTTCCTTGCTTGCTTGGCGGTATCTTGATTGATCAGATCTATCTTGCTTGCTTTGCTTGGCTGCATCTTGCTTGATCAGTTCTATCTTGCTTGCGTTCTATCTTGCTTGCTTGATTGCGCGCTTGGCGGTATCTTGCTTGATCAGTTCTATCTTGCTTGTGTTCTATCTTGCTGGCTTGCTCGCTTGCCGGATTGCTTAGTTCTTCCGTGCTTGCCTATGTTGCTTGCGTGCTTGGCGCTATCTTGCTTGATCAGTTCTATCTTGCTTGCGTTCTATGTTGCTTGCTTGCTTGCTTGCTTGCTTGCTTGCTTGCTTGCTTGCTTGCTTGCTTGCTTGCTTGCTTGCTTGCTTGCTTGCTTGCTTGCCTGATTGCTTGGTTCTTCCGCGCTTGCTTAGTTCTATCTTGCTTGCTTGCTTGGCTGTATCTTGCCTGATCAGTTCTATCTTGCTTGCTTGCTTGCCTGCCTCATTGCTCAATTTATTTTGGTTGCTTGGCTTTCTTGGCTGTATCTTGCTTGGTTCCTGGCTTGCTTGCCTACTTGCTTGCTTGTTTGCGTGCCTGCTTACTTGCATGTTTCTATCTTGCGTGCCTGCCTGCCTGCTTGCTTCCTTGCTTGCTTGCTTGCCTGCTTACTTGCTTGCTTCCTTGCTTGCCTGCCTGGTTGCCTGCTTGCCTGCCTGCCTGCTTGCTTGTTTGCTGTTTGCTTGCTTGTCTGGTTTTATGTTGCGTGGTTGCTTCCTTGCTTGCTTGCTTACTTGCTTGCTTGGTTTTGGCCTTGCTTGCTTGCACGTGTGTCCGTCTGTTTGTTTCCTTGCGTTCTTGCTTGTTTGCCTGCTTGCCTAGTTTTATCTTGCTTGGTTGCTTCCTTGCTTGCCTGCTTGGTTTTGCCTTGCTTGCTTGCATGTGTGTTCGTCTTTTTATTCTGTTTCATTGCTTGCTTGCTTGTTTGGTATTGTCTTGCTTGCTTGCATGTGTGTTCGTCTGATTGTTTTCTTGCGTGCTTGCTTGCTTGCTTTGCTTGCTTGCTTGCTCGTTGTAGCCTGCTTCGTTGCTTGCTTGTTGGCCTTATTCTTGCTTGCGTATGTATTTGCTTGTTAAATTATTCGCTTGCTTGCTTGTGTGATGTTATCTCGATTGGCTGCTTCCTTGCTTGCTGTTTTGGGCTGTTCTTGCTCGATTGCTTCCTTGCTTGCGTGTTTGGTTTTATCCTGCTGTTTGTTTGCTTGTTTCGTTGGTTGGTTGGCCGGTGGGTTCCAAACGGGCCCAGGAGCCTCTGCGGAAATCCGAACTCCGCAGATCTGGGCACAGACCAAGATCCATAGCTTTCAGCCGAACTTGGTCCTTCTCAACATCCTGCCTTGGGCGGTATCCTTGAAACACCCCAAAAACATGTGAAACAGAAAACCCAATTTAATTAAACAGAAAAAAAACAAAAGGAAACCCAAGAAGGCTTTACTTTAAAGGCAAACCCCAAAAGGAAATCCCAGAAGGCTTTACCCCAGCTTTTCAGATTGTCCTTTCTCCAAGCGGCAATGCTCGCGCCTGGGTGATCAGCGCGGAGTGCTGGGACCTAAGGACTCTCGCGTCGCACGTGCCCATCCTACTGTGGATGGTTGCGAACTCCATTTCGCACCACCGAAGAAACCCTGGTGTCTGATGATTCCCCGGTAAATCCCAAGCAAGAAATGGTGTCCACCCATGGTTTCAAACAGTCAAAAAGATGATCTAATGTACATAAAACGGGATGGAATAACATGAAAAACGGGATGGAATGGTTCCATAAATCATGTTTAGATGATTTCCCTTCTAAACACCAACAAACAACGGTTCCTACGTTTTGTTTTGGTGCAGGATTTCGTCCACCCACAGTAGGCGTCCATATGGCAATCCAGAATCCAAGAGCCAAGGGCACACCCCCCGATCCACATTTGGATAAGGGGCTGAACTCGAGAAATCCGTTGACATGTGTCGAATCTGTGCTTTTTTTTTGTAGGATGTTAAAAGGGTGCTTAGAAAAAAAAAAAAAAACGAAAACAGGAACAACAAAGGGAAGAACTTCCAGCATTGGGATTTCCAGCATCCGGGCACGTGCCAAGAGAAAGCCGCAGTGACTCTTCGGACCCGCAGGCCGGAGCAGTTGACATGGGAAATTTCCGTCCAGGTTCGGCAGGGCCAACTTCTGGTCTCAACGGCTATCCAATTTAGGGCAGCTTCTGGATCCAAAAGGCCGTGAAAAGTTGGAGCGAGGCGGGAAAATAAGCCAACCAACCAAAAAAAACACCCTCTCAACTGGCCGTGTTGTTCTTCCATTTGGTCAAGGCCCCAGGAAAAAACTAAAATATTTCTAGTAGTGATGAATTCCTTTTAAACCCAAGGGGAAATTTACCCAAAAATATTCATTTCAGCAAATGGAGGTTTTGTGGGAGGCAAAACTCGACCAAAACAGTTGCACCTCTGCAAAGATGGGTCTCCAAGGTGGGGGCTTCCCAAAAACTCGCCCACCTTGGGGGGGGGGGACGAATCCAGGTCGGAGCTGGAGCTGCCAAGCATAGGTGGCCTTTTTGGAAAAATGGATCTGGTAAATGGGGCATAAAACCCATCCACACCAGTGGAACCCATCTATTCTTTTTTAACCACGCCAACCTAAAAGGACACCGATGCTGCGATGAGTGCTTTTTGGGCCCTTTTGGGCGCAGCTCGAGCCCGGCACCCGCAGGCCACGCTGCGCAGCACCCGCAACTGGCGGAGAAAAAGCAGCGGTTTTCCCGGCGGGGGATTCGCGCCCCCAGGGCCCGCAGTTTTCGAAACCCGGGGGTGTTGACGGAGACCACATTTTTCGGCATTCCCCGTATCAGGTTTAGCCGGGAATTCGGGTGCTGGGGTTTCGCCATCATCATAGGTGTCCTTCTAGGGGAAAAAGAGATGGCCCTGCTCCAGGTAAACCAGGGCCATCTGTTTTTCTAGCGAGACAACCAAAACGGACACCTAGGGGCACGACCAGAGAGAACTTTGAAGAACCAATCCGAGATGCTTCTGAAAGTTTGGTCCCGAGTCTCGCAAGTTGAGTTGGACCACCGCCGAATCAGGTTTCAGGTTTCCTTCGGGGCCGGGGGGGGTGGGGGGTTCTCAAAACGAGGGGCTGAGTGATTTCAGTCTTGCCCAAGTCGGTTCAAAGGGACATGGCTCTGGCAACTGATTGGTACACATCTCGGGCTTCTCTCAGAGGAACTGGTCCATTTCCTAGGCAAGGTGGTCCTTTCAGTGATCACTAGCTGAGTGGATGGCCCAAAAAAAGTAACCAAACTTTATATTCACCGCTAAAATGGTCTTCCCAAAAAGTTTAAAGTTCATGAACTCAGGAAGTGAGTCAAGCTTCCCGATGATTTTCAAGCCACAGGTCATAAGAATTCAAGAATTCCATGTCGAGAACCTTCCACGTCAATAGCATCCAGCAAATGAGATTGACAAATCTACCATCCGGCACTAAAAGCCATGTGGCGAGAACCCCGCCGCGCGGAAGTTTGAACAGCTCTCCTCTGGCTTGGGGCACGGACATGTTCAACCAAGAAGTTCAAAGGCCTGAAAATCCACTAAAACAGCAGCCAAGATAAAGAAACCACCCGCGCCCGCGGACTTTTCCCAAGCTCTTCCGCCCTGGGAAACGCAGCAACAACGAAAAAAGCGCCGATTGACGGTGCGTGGGGGGTGGGGGGGCGAAAAAAAAGCATGCTGCGCTCCAAGCCACGCAGATTCATGGGTTGAGGCAAAGCAGATGGCACAGGTCCCCCCAAGCTCAGCGATTAGGTTTGCGGTTTTTCCGGTTCCACTAGATTTCCCAAACAGGCGTTCAACCATGTTGATCCTCAGTCCATGCTTTTTCTGCCCGTGGCTCTTAGGACCTAATAGGGGCCTCGGGTCACTCGTCACCCTCTGTTTCTCTTACTCTCTTTCTTATTTTTATATTTTCATCATTCTTATATTTTCCCTTTTTCTCCTTCTTTTTCTCTCTATTTCTGTATTCTTCACACCCCTCCCTGTATCCACATTGGTAAATCATGCCATCAGCCAACCTCACCCTGGTGCTACTGCAAGGCTTCGCGACAGCTCTGCTGCTGAAGCGTCGCGTGCCGGGAAAAGCGCCACCATGGGAAACAAATAGGGTCCGTCTTCGTGCCGATGACCCTCTCAACCTGAAAACTTGACATGCGTCTTGTTTTTAGCGGGGACGCCCTCGAACAAAGACACACACTCCCCATTTTAACCGTTCAAAAGGCACTTCATGGCACTTCTGCAGCAGCACTGCCGCTGTACATTACATCGGCCCGTCCAAGTCAACAGCGCGCTGGGAACAAATACATGGCTCCCTATATTTCCCCTCAAAACATCACAAGCGCCAAGGGAAACTCACCTTCAATGGGCCAAAAGGTGATGTTTAAAAACTACCAAAAAGGGAACTATAGGGACCCCATGAAATATCAAATCATATGCGTCCCGCCGTACGCGACGCGTGGCCGGGAATTTCGAATCCTGCGAAGATTCGCCCACCTTGGGTGGGCCAATCGATCTGCACAACAGGCGTTGAGAAATAGATGGAGCCGCATTCGCGTAGCCGGGTGACCAGCGCCATCTATTTTCAACCAAACTGACCTAGGATCTAAGAGGCCCTTCCGCCACAGCCTCACTCGTTCTTGGAAGCCTCCTGCGCAACAAATCCAATCCCCGTGCAACCCTGGAACCCCTCAAGTGCACGTCGGCGAATGCTGCAAACCCGCGCAAAGACACACGGCTCACACAAAACATGTTGCGCACAAGCACGTGCGCACACGCACACGCGCACCAGACACACACACACACACACAGACAGACAGACACGGACACACACACACACAGACAAACAAACAAACACCCACCCACCCACCCACGCACGCACGCGCACAGGGCGGGACGCACGCAAAACATCGCAAAACACAAACAAAAAGACAATCACAGATTCTGCCATCGAAATCATTTGGAACCGTCGGCACAACATGACAATATGTGCTTCGAACACAGTCACAGCGGGCCTGAAAACATTCGAAAACAACATGCATAGAGGAGAGAGACGGCATGCGTCAAAATTGAGGGAACCTCCAAAGCCGAGACCTGAAATCTCATGCCAACTTCGTGTACTGAGTTACTTGCCCCATGTTCAGTGAACGGGATCCATTTAAAGCTGAGGGACCCTTAAACGACCATGGCTTTACAGAATGGCGGCTCCTTCGCTCCCTGTAAAGCAAATTTGGATATTCGCGCCCGAACGGCTCCCTCCCGGCCACCAGCTAGACATGGTGTTTGTTCGTCTTGATTTCTCTTTTCTCCAGTCAGGACACCATAGGAAACCCACAGGAATGCCAAAAAGGCTCTCAACTACCCTTGTACCTCCTTTGAGGATTCCATAAGAAGGGGTTCGCCCCTCTAAAACAGCTGAAACAATTCGAACCACTGGAGGTCTTTAAAAAAAACAAAAGAAAAAAAAAAACTAGACAAGCCATCATGAGGCCGCCCTGCAAGCTCTCCTCTTGCTTTTTGGGCTTCTTCACGGTAGTCCGCCCTGGCACGTCCTGGACAGGGAAACAGGGGAATGCTTCGATGCTTGTGAATAGTTTGGGTGTTCTTAGCTTTCTTGTCGTTGTGTTCTTTTCTTCTAGTGTTCCCTCAGTTTGTTTGTTTTCTTTTGGGAAAGCATGGCTGTTGGCTGCGACTCACCAGGAAACATTGAAGGCACACAGTTCCCGAATGGACCTTTTCAACATCACAACAAACTGGAAACCCTGCCAAACCATGGCACGAGCTTCTTCTGTTTTTCTGTGCACCCGTCGCACGCATCCCCATCACGTCCCATGATAAACGACATCACGCCCAACAACACGGGATCTCCACTGCGACTTCGATGCTCCCGAGCCATGTGCGCTTCTCCGTTTTCGAGGCTCGGCTAAGTTTTGGGATTGGGTTGCTTGAAAGGGACACTTTCTTCCATTGCTTAAGACCCCTGGAAAAAAATAACTTATTCCAGTGGTGGTAGAGTCCCTTTAAAACCAATAAGGGAAACTGACAGCAGATTCTTGAGCACATGGCAGCTTTCTAGGGAGAGGTGTTTGTTGAGGATACCCTTGGCTGGCTTACAGGGAACCCAGAAGGAAACCACCTGTTTGGAGGGTTCCTCTTTGAGACAAACCCAGCGGGGTGCCTATTTCAACACAGACACACACGCACACGGCTCGGCGATATATTGCAGTCGGGTACTCTGTGCCTTTTTCTTCTCCTCAAGCGGCGCAGCTGACGCTGCCAGGCTGTCCTCGCGGCGACCGCTCTATCAAACGGTGCCAGCTTCACTCCTTTGACACTGCATGCAGTATATATTTGCGTAGAATAAACAAATGCATGTCCACATACATAGGTATATGTGTGCATATAGGTGTATATATATATGTGTACATTACATAGGAAAATGTGTATATGTATAGATCGATACATGTATGTACATGCATGCAGGTATATATGAATGGCATGAACAAAGTCCAAGAATACATGAACAAAGCTAACCGCATGAATACACCAACTAACAAACTCAACGAACTTTTTCTTTTTCAAGGGGTACCGTCTGTGTGGGTATTCCACCTGGACTTCGGGGCGTTCCATTTGACACAGCTGCCCCATTTCTTCGACACGGTCACCTACCAAGTCGACCTGACCCGGGCCCATTTTGGCCAGGTGCTCCCGTTTTGCCCCCCAAAAAAATATGTATATATATATATATATATATTTAAAACAATGAGCGCTCGTGGAATTCGCAACTCCCAGGAACCCCCCTGGAACTGAATCTCTGGAACCCTGCCTGAAAGCTGCCAAGCCACCCCAAAGCTTATTTGGGCCTCCCCTTAGCTTTCAGCGGTTGGGGTCTTTTTTGGCCCGGCGCTTTGCCGCGTTTGGGCGGTGGTTTGGGGGGTGGTTTGGGGGTGGTTTGGCGGGTGTTTGGGGGGTGGTTTGTGGGGTGGTTTGGGAGGGGTTGGGGGGCGGTTTGGGGCTGAAGTGGGTCCTTCAGCTCGGACATGCACACCAGCAGCTTCTTCATGTGCTGCTCGATGTGCTGCAAAGACGCGGCACAGCTCGCATCCTCGCGGGGTTGCTTCCGCCGACGAGCGGTCCGGGTTGCCCCAAGCTCGAGCAAAGAAAGGGTTGATCACCTTTGTAGGTTGTGGAAAAGCCAATTGTCGGGGTAGCTCCCCCATTCTTTGCAGGGATCCTTCTTTCTAGAAAACCCTGGTGTTTGAAAAGAAGGATGGCTGAAAAGAATGGAATTGGAATCAACCGCTAGCATTTGTTTGTGTACAACAGCTCAAATTGGGCTCTTGGAGTCACACCGAAGTTTTTTCCCATGTCGCAAACACAATATGCGGTTAAGGAAGACATGATAGTTCAATGACTGATCAAAAGGCAGAGAGAGGAACAAACGCACTCTTTTCTTCACCCAGCTGCACCATCTACGGAACACATGATAGTTCAAAGACTGATTCTTCAACCCTTGTGAAGGCCAAGGTGTCCCCATCCAAAAAGTGAGCCACACCCAACGCAACAAGCAGAAGCGCTTCTGGACACTTCTTCACTTCCCGTCCTGTGGAGCAGCCGGTGCCGGAGTCGCCGCCTTCTTCTCTTCCGCTTTGGGGGGCTGAGGGGTCGCAGAGACGACCGCTGCCTCCTCTTCCAAAGACGCGCCGATGGTCTTGGCCTTAAGCTCGATTTCGCCTCGGGAGGCAAGCCGAGCGTCAGCTCCAACAAAGCTCACTTGACAAGATCACCTTTTGGTACCTTGACTAAAGACGGACCAGGGAAATGAAAAGGTGAAATTTCAGGTCGCTTCGCTGGGGCACTCGTGTCTAAATGAGTCACTAGCTCTTGGGGTCTCCAGCTTGACTTCATCGAAAAAACACAGCCTGGAACCTGTAAGGCCATGTTCCTCTCAAAAGGATCCAGTTTGCTCTAGCCCCTAAGCCCCTAAGCCCTCGCGGATCGGATTCAAACCGAACCTCCCCCTTCCCATTCCCCTGCAAAATTCGGCCCTTGCGACCTTTGTTACCTCTAATTGGTGGTTTGGATTGGTCGCTTGGTGATGTTCCTGAAGGGGTTCTCATCTCCCCTCGACAAGAACCAGGGACCCGTTCAAATCCAACTCCAAACCAATCCAAATCACCAACTACGGGCCAGCTGAGAACTGGGCTCTCCTCAGATCCCCCGGCTAAAAGCCACTAGCTTTTAGTGGGTTACATACGGGAATCCAACCACGAAATAGCTAAAAATATCTAAAAAAGCTAAGGAACTGGATGGCTGGGCTTGCCACCAAGATGAGTCGGCCTGCTCTCAACAAGGCCCCGGCCACCGTCCATCCACCGCACCAGTTTGGCCGCCCCCTCAAAGTCCTGGAAAAGGATGAGAAAAAAAGGCAGCCAGCTGGGTATGCGTCAAATTCCTGGTGCAGCCCCCCCCCCCAAAAAAAAAGGAAGGGCACAAGAACAGGTGTGCTGTTTTATTATTTGGGTTTCCCTTTGAACCAATTTGTCGAAAGGCGACCCTCCAAAAATGTCGCCCCAATTGATCCAACCTGAAGACATCACCACCAAGGGTTGGAGCAATCCACCAGCGGGTCCGAAAAAAGGAGCACGCATCCAGAGGTCGAGGCGAATGACGGTGATTTTCACTGGGATCTGCGAACAGGTGATCGCACCACTAGGGCAACTGCCATGGTTCAAAAGGAAAAATATGACAGTAGCTTGAACAGCCAAGAAGTCCATAATACCATATACCATTTACCATATGCTCCAAACATGTAACAATATATACATATATCTATGCATGTATATGTATATGTATATATATATATATATATTGTAAGTCTCCATATGTGTATATACATATATACATGTGTGTGTGGGTATGTAAACATAAACACACACATACATGGATATAATATATATATATATATATATGCATAATGTACATATGGATCGCGGTGGGCCACGCTTCCGACTTCCGCTCCGTCCGGCTTTCTCTCCGCTCCTCGGGGCGTTTCCAATTCCTGGGGCCGTAGGCCGCCACGTCGCCGTCGTCCTCGATGAGGCGCCTCAGACCGCTCGCTCGGATCCGCTCCGGCGCTCCGCGCGCGCAGCAGGCGGCAGGGTCCGAGCCGCCGGCGCCGTGGGAATCCCGAAAGAGAAACCACCAGGAGGGTTTTTTTTCTTTTTTTTTCTGGGGGTCAGTTCGAAACGCCCTGCCTAGACAAGGGGGGGTAACCTTGGCAAGGGGGTGACGGAAAAAAGCAAGTGGATAAACACAGGAAACGGTTGCCACCTGAAGGAATTGGGGAATTGGTCCTTAGAAACACTTGTAGGTCATGTCTGCAATTTGCATGGGAGCAAAATGAGGAGCATGCCTCAATCATCAGTCATCAGGGAACTGCTGGGATTGATGGGGGCCCTTTTTCCGTCAGAGACGGTTTCCCCGTTCAAAAGAGGCGCCGCAAATACCGCAAAGGAAAAAACACGCGAGGGCGTGTTTTGGGGTTTTGGGGGACGGCCGGCTGGATCGAAATGTTTAAGCCACTGCTTCATCGCCACAACCGCAAGTTGGGCCCTGACAAGCCAATCAACTCTCCAAGGTTGCCGATATTTCACAAATCATCACCTCTACCAAGAAAGACTCGGAAGATAGGGACCCCCCCCCTAGGGTTCAACCCCCATGAAAATAATAAGAAGACCCAAGTTGGATGATGACAATCCTTAGGCAAACCATGGTGGCCATATTGCTGTGTGTCAAAACCCTGTACCCCTAGTGAACATCCCAATCCCCACTAAAATAAGTTCCACAATGGGTGGTGCACCTACCCCAAAATGGTAGCATTGGTTTGACCCACAGCCAGATAAACCCCCATTGTTTCCATTCTTTGTTGACCCCTCTGCAAAAAAGTTTGACTGTTGGTGGGTTGAGCGGCAAACCCCCATTGATTTCAACCAAAAAGTTAAAGTCTAAAGAGCCAACCCAATAGCAGTCAAGTCTAAACCCCGATTGCTTCAATGGTTTGATTCTCAGGGCCTAAACTAAACCTCCCCCCGAAACCCGCTCCCTCCCGCCCTGACCCCCCCGGCCTCCAGGACTTGCGCCCGCTACCCTGGTGGGCAGCGCTGAGGCTCTGCATGCGCGACGCCTGCTTCTGCAGGATCCTCAGTCAGGAAGTTGTCCAGCGGTTGGGCAATTCGCTTTCGCTCGCACGCAAAAAGGAGCCCCAGATGTTCCAGCTATTTAACGTTGACTTCGGATTGATCCGGAGGATTGATCCGGAGGACCGTACGTGGTTTCCTCAGTAAGGAAGTTGTCCAGTTTAGGAGGTTCCTCTGACTAGCGTCCGGATCAATCCGAAGTTAACATTGCAACCCTTGGTATGGCATGCTTCTTGCGGCCTACTCAGCACAGAACACAGGTATCCTTCTTGAAAAACCATGGCCCTGGTAAATGGAACAAAACCCATCTAAACCAGGGGAACCCATCTATTTCTAATCAAGCTAACCTGAAAAGGACGCCTATGAGCTCCCGGAAAAACCAAAAGGAAAGCCGAAGCCGTTTCGGATCAGTGCTGCAACTGCATTTCACTTATCAATATAAAAAAAAAAAAAAAAAAAAAAAAAAAAAACATCAACCCAACATCTTGTTTTAAATGGGACAAAAAGAAAAGAAAGCTGGCGAGATCGCCAGGCCCCCTTGAACTCCCTCGAACTCTCCGGTTCCGAGCTGCGCCCTGGGCCTGTCGAGCCAAAAGCAAAGGGACCTACGTGGGTATGGCAACGTCATGTCTTCAATCCTCGAGCGCTGCGCCTTGGAAAAACGGGCTTTCTTCTTCTTCCGCGGCCGCACCTAAATGAAGCCCAAACCAACGCAACATCCGCCCTGAATAATATTACCGCGCAAGAGTTCGAGGAAGGAGAGGAAGACGTCAGGGAGGTTTCGGATGCTACTCCAGGGAGTCTGGGCTTTGGTGTTCCCAGGTTTCTCCCCCGGTCCGGGAGTGGAAACCGGATTGGCCAATTCGATCCGAAATGGCCAGAAGGTAGGGATCATATCATGCTCGCCTCTGCGTGGTTTTCGTACCGCATTCTCTGAGGGCCACGACTGTGCGTCTTGTTTCGCTTGAGGCAAAAACCAGTCCATTCCGCAAAAAACAATGCCAGGGGGAGGAAATCAAGGACTGCGATCAAACCATTTTGGAGAACCGCACAGAGCAAAACGGAGTTGAAGGCCCCCACATGACTGGGCCCGAAGAAAGAGAACCTGTGGATGGTTGCGAAATCCATTTCGCACCACCTAAGAACGCCTGGAATGCTGACTCCCCTGTAAGTTCTGTAAGTACTCAGAAACGATGGTTTCAACCATGCTTTCAAAGCGCGGCGGAATGGATTTCGTCCATCCACAGTATTCAAAGCCACCTGGATGTTTTCCAAGAAATTCCCTTGACCAACAAGGGAAAAACACGATATCTTCAGGTTTGTTCACGAAAACTGAGATCCGTGCTGCCCCTGAGGGTCTTCATAGTTCTTTTTCCCTCAGAACAGCTTCCTACTTTGGCTTCCACGGACAAATCAAAGCGGCTTCCAAACCCTCCCAGCCAAAAAAAAGAGAAAGAACAAAGAACTCTTTTTTTTAAAAAAAAGCAAGCATTGCCAAGACCACCGCACAAAAGGAAAAACCAAGCAAACAAGACTGCCCCCCCCGTGGTTTTTTGTCGCCAAAAGCGAGCCGCGCGGTGAGCAGGGGGTTCTCCGCATGCGGGCCCTCGCAGGGGCGCTTGATCATCTCCGGTGTGAACTCCCCGGTGCCCTGGCGCCGCTTTCGTTCGATGGAACTCGTCGTTTCCTTGGTTACTTTTTGGGCGTTTAGTGGGAAACACCTCTATTTCCCAAAAAGTTAAAGTCTAAAGATCCAACCCAATAGCAGTCAAGTCATAGATGGCTCTGGTAAATGGAAGGGAACAAAAAACAACAATCTGAATCAGTGGCAAACTGGCAACCCATGGCACCCACCCAAGGACACCCAGGTATCCTTTTGGGAAAATGGATGGCCCTGGCAGATGGGAAAAACCCAATCTGAATCAGTGGAACTCATCAATTTCTAATCAAGCTAACCGATCAAAAGGACGCCTATGGTCGTTTCTCGTCTCGTCTCACTTTTGGCGCTGTGCTAGGTCCTCCAGTAGAGAGGTTAGAAGGGTACCAACCTTTTTTCAGGACGTCTATTTTAGTAGGGGAACCCTCCCCCAAAAAAAGAAACGATAAAAGGGCACTACTTGCGGACCTAGTTCTCATTGTCTCGCTGATGCTCAGTGAGGAATGAGAAATGGAATGACCTCGAGAAAAACCATCCAACTGGTGCTTTCCTTTAAGGGGACCCCCGGGTGCATTCCCACCTGCTGAGCACCAGCAAGTGTCAACAATTGATCAATTTGCTGGCGGTGTCCCGTGGAATTCAGAAGAAATTCGAGCAACCTCTGCATTTGTCGAGTGTCTCCGCCTCCGCCCATTCCAAGCGAGGAGATGATTTGTAACAGGGATGAGCACATCGTGTGGCGGAAAGGCAAGGATTCGAAGGCAACTTCATGGGCTTGGGGAAGTCAAAATTGGAAGCTAGAACCTTGTTTTGGTTGGCAAAGGGGAATCAAAACAGCATGGAGGACCACTATTGTAAGAAGCCCCCACTGTTGAAATCCACCCCAAAAAAGTGGAAGGTGGTTTGGATTGGTTTGGATTGTCTATGGGCCAACTGGGCGCATCCTAAAATAGGCCCCCCCGTTCTCGTAAACAATGGAAAATGAAGAAAAGTAATTCGACTCCCTATTGGTTTCAAGTTGTTCCATGGAAGTCTGTCTGTTTACCTTCTTGAAGCCTTGGGGGGGGTGACTTTGATCATGGTAAGATCATAATGTTGACCCATGATTAATAAACCCGTCCCACTATTACGGGGGTGTTCCCTCCAAAAGTGATGAATCCCCACTCCCCCCTATTAATCAACCAGGGGTTTATTAATCCGGGGTTAACATTAGTGGCCAGTGCCTGAGGATCTCCCTGCAAAACGGGAACAACGCAGCCAACTTCCGCGCTGGCGGTGCCTTCTGCAGGCTCTCCACGGGGTCATAGCGGTCCGCCATCACGAGCATGGCCACCTAAATTCACGAGAGATGGCAGGCCATGGGTCCAAATCCAAATCGTCCCAGTGAACATCCCAATCCCACCACTAAAATACCTTCTAACATGGGTGGTGAATTCACCTACCCCAAAATGGGATCCCATTGATTTTGACCCACAGCCACATGGGCGTGGCCACAATCCGCCATTCCGAACTCAAAAAAAAAGTATAGCTACCATGTAGCTGAGAGATGCACTTGGCCCTGGGTCAGTTCGAAGACAAGAGCCCATGAAAATGAGTTGCCCAAAAGACACATAGATATATGCTTAACCTTTTGGTGCCAGTACTAAAATTGACAATCAGGGAAACCAAAGGTTGGTCAATTCGCTTTGGGCGCCCGTACGCAACAAGGAGCGCCATATGTTCCAGCTATTTAATGTCCGAAGCTAACAGTACAACCCTTGGTATGGAATGCTTCTTGCGGCCCCCTACTCAAAATGCATAGAACCAAAAAAAACTAAGCACATGAAGAAGAACCGTAAAGTGACCATGTCCTTAAGCCACTTATCGCTTATTCTGAAAAACATATTATTATTTTTGTTTACCAAGTTCTCAGCCCTGTGTTGCCAGAAAACACCGCGTAACACACAGTGTTGTGTAGCATGTTTCATGTTAAAACACATCCCCACCAACACCCGGTCTCAAAAAAAACAGCGGCTTTCCTTTGCCCGTCTCGTGTAAAAGGGGTACCCTAAAAACGGCACTCCCAAATCGAACCACGAACAGAAGTCCAGTTCTTATAGAGAGAGAGAGAGAGAGAGAGAGAGCCATGGAGACACGGATGAAGCAAGCTCTTTGGTGGGCATCGTGCATCATTCAATGTTCCAGCCATTTGTAGCCGCATTGAAACCCAAACAAGTGAGTACTAGATGTGGTTCTCTTCTTTTTCATTGAGCGGGTATGTTTCAAAGGGATCCCCAAAACCTTCTAATTTTAAAGGCCGCTAAAGAGAAACACCCAAAAAAATCCACGAAGAACATGAGCCATCCAGCTATGGCTCATGCACAAATTGGGTGCTTTCGAGTCCCCGCCCTTGGCTCAAAGGAAGTTTGCGCTGATCCCGAGGCTCCTCTTTTTGACAAACCCCTTTGAGGCGGACCCAGCGGTTCTGCACAAGACCCGATCCAGAAAGGGAGGCTCCGCATTTTTGTTGGGTCGACTCGCAACTTTAGACCGCGCTCACGATGGGACTTCCCGGTTTCGAGCCGCCACGTTGTCGTAGATGTGGCGCATAAAGTCCTCAGAGCTCACAGGTCGCCCTCCAACCGCTTCTTACTACGACTCTTGGATACTGTTGGTTCTACTCGAGTGGCTATGAATGGAGAAATCTATACAAAAACCTCACTCATAAAACCAGGTAGAACCACCAAACAAATTGAGCTTGGGCGCTCGCCTGAAGCCGGGAACCAAAAGCTTTGAACACTTTGTTCGGTTGGCTTAGTGGCGACGTGCGCAAATTATCCATGTGCCCATGGCGACTTGGGGCCGGTTTTTTTTTGCCGCCTTGATCTACGGGCACCTTTGCGCTTGGGGCTCCCCGGCTTTAAAGGATGGCTCAAAAAAGTCCGGCTTTAGAGGGGGGCCACAAACTTCCGGGAGCCGAAAAGAACTTTTTTACAAAAGGGTCACTCGTTAAATGGAAAAACATGGACTGGAATTGGTCCATATCCTGGTGACCAACTTTGACACATTCCCAAATCCTGGCTTTCCTGTTTTCCATTTGATCCTAAGGACTTCCCCCGAAGCCGCATTCAATCCTGGAAGGAGCCCCATCGCATTTCGCATATCCTTCGCCAAGGCTCGGCGATGGGGAAGTCCAAATCATCCTAAGCGAGCACATCGGTGTTTACCTTCGGGCCCACTTCATTCATGTCCGTCTCATGTTTGATGAATCCAAGAAGAATGGAAGACAGGCTTCCAATCGATTTTTTCTAAGATAGACGGTTTTCTCCAGTAATGTGTTCTCCATTTGGGGGAAAGGAACCGTCAACAAAAAGTAATGGGAGAAGCTTGTGAAACATGGCTCGCCTCCAACCCGAAACCCGGATAAGTTTGGCTTCAGACCAAAGCTGCGTGGTCACTCTGCCACTTCACAATTCTGTGCTTGAAAGCGGCAGGTGAGCGGGTGTTTTGATTACAGGGAAGCCACAATGAAACCCAGCTATTGTAACATCTGGTCAAGCTGGCGCAACTGGTGCAACTGGTGCATCGATGCTTGTGGGGAAACAATACTACCAAAGGAGCCTCACCTTCAGGAGCCCACAAGGTGACGTTCCACACCACCAAGATGAAAAGAGGACTGAACTGCCTTCGAAATATCTAAGCAAATGCATATGGTACAAGATTACGGTATGCCCCATGCGCTGTGCCCTATTTGATGCCCTGCTTTCCCCAGTAGGGAATCCATAGGCTCATACCAAGCGAATCTACGCAAGCGAACAATTCCACCCAGAACCTTCGAGGATGGTCTCCCGCTTTCGTGCTTTGGGCTTGTCTTTAGGAATCGGACCCCCTAAAATGGCTTCGGTTTTGGCTTGGGCTCCCTTTAATTTAAAGCCGCCAACAAAAAAGAGGTACCAACTCCAAAAAACGGACACATCCGTTTGGATGACTTCCTGAACCTTCTACCCCCTTCTGCAGAGAACACACACACACACACACACACCTCGACAAAGCCCGAAAATAACAGAGCGGTTTCCTGCTTCCGATAAAAAGCCCCCCAAACCATGTACAACATGCATGTGGCCTCCTCGATTTTATACCTTTTTTCGCTCAGAGGCCTCGTCAGAATCCGCCGCCCCGCTTCGCCCCGTTTGGGGGGGTGGACGAGGACCCGCCTCGTAGCGAGCCCTGCCCATAGGTGTCCTTTTTGGTTGAACCACCAGGTAAACCAGGAATCGTCCTCTATTTTTGAACCAATGGTTGAACCACCAGGCAACCAACCAAACCAACCAAAAAAGGACGCCTATGTTGCTTTCTGCTCCCCTGCTAAAAGTTTAACTTTTAGTGGTTTAATACGGAAAACCCCTTAGATGCATCAAAAAGTGAGAAAGTCCAAACATCCCTTGGCAAAATGCACCAATTTCAATGAGACCCACCAGCTATGGACCCCTCGGTGCCTTGGCCCTGCCCAAACCTCCGAGGCTCTGTTCCGAAGGGATCCGCCAGCTCGCCGGACAGCTGGCGTAGGGCGAGCAGCACGAAGGTGACCACGGCGTACCTGCGAGACGTCGAGTTAGATGTCGAGCCGCTGAAAAATGGCCACCCATGGCTCGAGGTTTTTTTTTTCTTCATTTTTTTCAACCATCGTTCTTTCCAAAAACCGGATCCGTTTTTTTTTGGGTGTCCAAGAAAGGGGATACAAAGTCCACGTGGGTTTCAACCCACGTCACCCAGCTAAGGACGCCTAGAAGGGCAAAGCCCAGCTAAACCAGGTTTGGGGCGCACCTGAGAAATCGAGTTAGACGTCGAGCCGCTGGCAAACTGGCAACCCATGGCACCCACCCAAGGACACCCAGGTATCCTTTTGGGAAAATGGATGGCCCTGGTAGATGGGAAAAAAGCCAATCTAAACCAGTGGAACCCATCTATTTCTATTCAAGCTAACCTGAGAAGGACGCCTATTCCTAGAAGGGTTTTTGCAGGGAACCGCCGAGTTTAACTAGGTCTTTCGCAGGGTCTGGAGGGGAGAGTGCTCCGGGGACTCTGCAGCTGTCCGTTTTCTACCCCAAAATGACACACTTTTAATGGACTCAACCACTAAACCAACTAAAAACCTAAGACTGCCACTATTGGAGGCTCCAAGAGATGTGGGGGGGGATACCTGGGTGTTCGACCAGCGAAGAAAGCAGGTTAGTTCCCATGGTCATAAGTGGGGACACTGGGGCGGGTTCAAAGCAATATATTCCTGTTTAATATGCTTGGGTTTAGAGGGTTTGGGGCAGCCGTGTCCGGCACAAATGCCCATGTTTCACCCATTGACCTTTGGCTCTATGGTGCTTAAACTGAAACTGGAGGGTTGTGAGCGGTTTGGGGGTGTCCGTTGTTTCTTTTGAGGGAAGCCGAAAGGATACCAACCATGTTGAAGGTTCCAAGTTGGTTCTCCAAATTAGGGAAGGTTGGCTCTTCTCTTGGCCCCCGAAACGCATCAAAGCAAAACACGAGCACTTGGGCGTTCCTGGCCAAGTTAATAAGAAGTGGGTCACCCCATTCGGTTAGACTCCACGGTGAAATCCTCCAAAGTAGGGTTAACCTTGCCATTGGGTGGCCACCAACTGATGGTTGCCTGACTTATCATCTAAAAAAGCCGCCAAATTGGCGCCTCTGGTTCGGAGTTTGTCACCTTGGTGTAAAAGGAAAACCAACTAAAACCACCCATTGTAGGCCCCCCCTTATTGGCCGCAACCCCCCTTTTTGGCCCCTTTAAAACGACCAAACAGGGCTTCCCTTGAAGAAAAAACAGAAACCCATATTCAAGGGCTGGACTAGTGGGGAGCGATAAAGGGCACGCCCACAGGTGTCCTTTTTGGAAACATAGATGTCGCTGGCAAATGATTGAACCACCAAGTAAACCAGGGCCTTCTATCTTTTAATTTAAGCACAACCACCAACAGCGACGCCCTTTCCCCGCGCAAGCGCAGGCACTTGCAGAATGCCGAGCGGCGGGAAGAAGGCCAAGCAGTAGGAGGGGGCGTCATACTGCTCCACCAGGATCAAGCTGCCAATGCCTCGCCAAGTCGAAAAACCTGTCCCGTCAGATCAACTCGCATGGCTGTGGGTCAAAATCCCGTACCCTCAGAGAACATCCCAATCCCCACTAAAAAAAACTAAAGCGGGTGGTGCACCTATCCCAGAATGGTACCATTGGTGTTGACATGGGTGTTTCTCAACATGGTGTGGGTTACTTGGGCTTCCCTTAAACAAACCACCAACAAGTCCGCCATTCTCAGAAACCCCACCCAAAATCACGCATCTTCGCTGAGACTGCCTTTTTCTCCATCGCGCAGCGAGAAAAATCACGACATCGACCCGGTGACTCGCTTTGTTCCGGCCTGTGGCGAGGACGGTGAAGGAGATGAGGATGTTGAGCAAGTGAAAGTAGGAGAAGGGCACGGGCATGTTCTGAATGCTCCTTTCGGCTTCGTTGCTGCTGACCCCTCTGCAAAAAAAATGGAGAAAAGTTGTTTTTCACTTTTTGTGGGCTTAGTGGAAAACCCCAATGTCAACCAAAAAGTTTAAGTCTAAAGATCCAACCCAATAGCAGTCAAGTTTCGACAGTGGAGTTGGCAACCTCTCTTTATTCACAGGAACGTAAAAACCGAAGGCTCGAGCAAAAGCAGTTGAACAGAAAATAGAAAGGTGAAAAATAATTCCCCAAGCTGATCATGTAAAGACCCAACAAGAAAAACCAGCCAAAACGTTTAATTTTAAAAAAAAAAACTGAACTGGTAACTGGATGGCAGGGGTTCGGGTGGGTTTTTTGGTGAAGAAACAGCACTCACCCACTCCGCAGCCCTCATCTTTTTCGGGAACCCCCAACAGGTCCAGAAGGGGACGCCATGGGGGCTGTGCTTTCTGCAGGGTAATAATAATAAATAGGGAAAAACACAAAACCCAAATCAACCATTAAATCGAGAAAAAAAGAAGGGACAAAAAGCAAAGAGCCTCGTGCTAAATTCTAAAAAAAGAAGAAGAGAGAAACACCAACAAAAGCAAAAACCAAGATTGCAGACCCCAACAGGGTGGACCCAAGGGGGTAGGGTCTGCAATCTGCTTTCTTTTGTTTGGTTTTCTCGAGGTTTTTTGCGGTTTCAGCCTGAAGTGCCAAAAACCTCCACAAAACCTGTCGAAAATCATCATGACACTCTTGATGTCATTGGCGCATCTTGACACATAAATCTAAATGTTCTTCAGCATCGAGATTTCAAAGCGTGTCAGGAACTATCCATCTACTTCTGCTGCTTGTCTGCAACTCAGCATGATGACTTCTGAAGTCTGCTTTCTGCTTTCATGTATACACGATATCTGTATAATCTGAAGAACAAAAACTATACTTGAAACTATATACACGAGGCACTTTACCTGCAAAAACACCTTCGCCAATTCTCAGGTTTCATTCGGTTTGCGCCATGCGGATCTCGTCCGCAGCTTTTTTTGCCACCTTCATGGCCTTGACACCCTGGAACAAAACACCAACGAACCCCACCGTTCCGCTTTTGTTGGCGACTCGCTGGACTTCAAGATCAAACGTTCCCAGACCAATGGCCACGCGGTTTCGAAGTCCGATGTTTCAAACTGGAGGATTCTCATGACCATATCACTTCAAAGGGTTTCGCCTCACCTAAAGAAGCCCAACGGAATGATTCGACCCCCTGTTAAATACCAACAAAAGTTATGGTTTCAACCATGGTTTCTTAAGTGGCGCGAGAAGCAGATTTCCTCCATCCACAGCATCATTTAAGGCATTCCTTTGGCCACCCATGACCTTGATAGAGGGGGGTCTGTTTAAAGGTAACCCCCTTTTGGTGGGGTTTTCAAGGGGATTCCAAAAAGACAACCACCATTTTGGAGATGTCCCCCAAAACATGGCACACTTATATCGCTTAGAAAAGATCCCTTCAGGGAACCCAAAAAGAAAAAAAGAAAGGCACAACCATGTCACTTCGGAAAACTCCCTTCACTCCCACATAACTCAAACAAAATATCCCTGCACTTTTTTAGATCGCGCGAGACGTCGGCGCTCGTTTCGCGCTCGCTAGGTCCTGACGGTCAGGGAGCAGGCCCCGATGCGGTCAATGATGCCGTACATCCGCGAGGAGATGCCCGAGAGCTCCGGCGGCGTGTAGGGCTTGCCCCGGGCCTCGTCGGGATCGGTGGGGTGGAGGGTCAAAAATGGTCGGGTCTTGATGTTGGCTAGGCTTTTCCAGATTTGAGAGGTTAGAATAAGGGTAGTCTTTCTTTGTTCGGTAGTCCATTTTAGTAGGGGAACCCGGCCCCAAAAAAGGGTAAAAGGGCACTACTGGGGGACCTAGTTGGTTTCTGAGGGCTCAAATGCACTCTAGGTTGAGGCTACCCGTTCTGCGCTGGTAGTGAGGGCAACCGAAAGGATACTAATTAACCATGTTGCCGGTCCAAGTTGGGGC
This sequence comes from Effrenium voratum, assembly GCA_963377175.1. Taxonomy (NCBI): domain Eukaryota; class Dinophyceae; order Suessiales; family Symbiodiniaceae; genus Effrenium; species Effrenium voratum. The sequence goes on from CAUJNA010003558.1 coordinate 249,401, forward strand.
CCCAAAAAGGCATCAAACCAAAAAAGGTACCTGGGTGTTCTGCCGGACGGGTTAGTCAGTTGTCAGAGAACAGAAGGTGGTAAGAGGCGCAATGGGAGACCGCCTTTGAACCGTAAAGAAGGCCCAAGAAAAAGATGCTCCAGTTTACCCCTCTTTCATCTAGGTCCGCGTTAGAATAAGGGTACCCTTTTTCTGTAGTCTATTTTAGTAGGGGAACCCTCCCCCAAAAAAAGGATTAAAGGGCACCTAGCTGGGGGACCTAGAAAAGACACACCGAATTGTTGCTCCTCAGAAGTAACAGTGAGTAACTCACAACTGTAAATACAATGGGGCGAACCCCAGTTACCCCAGCCACCATGGTTGTAGCTGACGTTGGTTGAACATCCAAGTATAGGCACTTTAGAAACTGCCCGACTTTCTGGTTTCGCAAAGGTTGTAGTAAGGTCTATCTGGGTGTGTGTCGAAAAAGTGGAAAACTGGTGACCCCTCTCAAAGCAAGGCTTTCCCTTGGTCCGGACCCCATTGAAAAGGTACCCTCAAAAAAAGACACATCCACTAGATCCTCCAGTAGAAAGGTTACAATAAGGGTACCCTTTTTTTTTGGTAGCCTATTTTAGTAGGGGAGCCCTCCCAACCAAAAGAAACGGTCAAAGGGCACCTAGCTGGGGGACTCCCCTCATCCAGGTAAACCTCTATGACCATCATCTCCCCCGTCTCACGTGCTTCCGGCCGGCCCGGAGCTGTGATACCGCATCCTTCACCACGGCACTGCACCAGTGCAGCAACAGGTTCGACCTCACACAACGTGACGCACCCTCGAACCACCCGGTCGTGCCACTCATGGTTGTCCGGAGGGCGAACCAATGATTGTTGTTTTTTTTCTCCGCTGGGTTTTAAAGGCAACCAAAAGGAAGCACAAATGGTAGATGGTGGCGCCTTCTTTTGGGGCAACTTTCGTTTGGCTGATTTCAACTGCAAAGGCCCCTTTGCGCATGACGCACCGGTCGTTCAAGCCAGCCGAACCACTATTCTCAGGGCTTGAATGGGATATACAGCCACACATAGTCACTAAAGACAGTGTATATAACGCAAATTCCCCTGAGGGTGATGGTTTGGGGGTAGTGGACACTATTCTAGGGGAAGCTTCCCCATTCTTTCCAGGGATCCTTCTTTTCAGGAAGGCATCAAAATCCCAGACGAAACAGCGATATGTTTTTTGAAAAGAAACAGACTGGTTGGAAGAAACTTCTAGGACATACACACCACATACAGTATATACACCCCAATTTTCCCTTGGGTGGTGGTGGTTTGGGGGTAGTGGACACGATCCTAGACCCAACAAACCCTTTTCAGCCAAACAAAAATTACCAAAACAATCAGAAAAAAATCGCTCGCTCGCCCAAACCGCTGAGGCCATGGACGTCGTGCCAGGGAAGCTCCGGATAGAGTTGACCTCCGCCTCTGTGAGCAAACCTTTCTCCTGAATCACCGACCACGTCGTCATCCTCAGAACTCACAACTTCCCCTTCAGCTGCAGTTTACTGGTGGGATCCTTACACAGGTTTTCACTCTGAGCTGTTCAAAATGGCTTGCGTTGGCCAATCCGATTTTCCATCATCCCAGGCAAGCCACTACAAAGGGGACCGGTTCCTTGCGTAACCCAAGGTAAGGATCTTGCGGATTACCTTTGAACAGCCCAGTCACTAGACTTCCCCTTCAAAATCGCCACTACTAGAGATCCCAAGAAAGGCAATTAAGAAGTCCCAATTTCATCGGCCGGGAAGCCACGCCCATTCTGCTATCGGGGATGCAAAGATACAGTTCGTGTGCAAGAAGAACAGTGATTGCGGGCCAAAACCAGTGCCAGCAGAAAGCCTTTAAAAATGAACGCGCGGACCGAAAACAAGCAAAGCCGCAAGATGCTCCTCTGCAGTATCTTCTGGCCAGGGGGCAAGTGGCGATCGTCTTCCATGGACAAGTAGAAAAAGAAGATGGCGGCCAAGCTGAACCTTGCAATGCTCTGCAAATCAAGATGGAACCCGGAAAAATTGCTCCCAAAGAAAACACGGATTAATCTGAACGAACTTGTGACCTCAACATCGCCATGGCTTCTTTGCAGGCCATCAGCAGATTTCAATGCCGTTAAGCCTGCATGCTGGCCATCCACATCGGCCTCAATTGAAAGACCTTCATGAGTCTTTTCCCTGTGGGGGGGGGGGGGTGGTCCAGATTCACTAGAGCTCAAGGTGCAAACTAAGGAGCCCTGAAAAAGTGACAACTCCAGTCACGGATTACCAGAATGTGGACCGCAGGTTTCAGTCATTGGTTCCATTTACCAATTGGGCAACGCACTTTGGCCCTCTTAATTAACCACCCTCCTAAAAGAAAAGACAATCCCAAACTTGGTTGCTGCTGACCGCTCTGCAAAAGGTTTAACTTTTTGTGGGTTCAATGGAAAACCCTTGACTTCCCAGAAAGTTAAAGTCTAAAGATCCAACCCAATAGCGATCACTTCCATTTGCTTAAGCCCCGTGGGAAAAATCCAGTAGTGAAATCGATTCCCTTTAAAAACAACAAGGGAAAAAATAAGAAAAATACTCATTACTCATTCAAGCCGCACAACATGATGTCTGCCGGGAGGCTTTGCTGCCTGCCTCACGTGATTGCGCAGGGTGGGGTCGTAGCCGAAGTTGATGAGGAGCTCCGAGACGAACTCTTTCTCGTTCACGTCGATATCCTCCATTTGCGCTCCCCACCCCTCTCTTGTTCTCAAGGTTTTCTTTGTTTTCTCTCTCTCGTATTTGTTTGCGCTCTCATCCACTCTTTCGCTCTTTTTCAGTGCTTTTCTTTTTTCTTTGTTTTTTTTGGAGGGGGGAGGAAACAAGCGGGGTTATATGACAAGGGGGCTTAGGATACATGTCTCAAAATTGGATGGGTTCCGGAAATTCCCGGTGTATGGCTTCCCTTAGCCCCAAAAAGAGATCCCGACTCAAAGGATACACCTAAAATCACCGGGGACATGCACAAACCATGCAAAACCAAAGGAACCAATGTTAAAGTTTCCCAGCTAATTTGGAGGATGCAGCTGGGACATGCAGAAACCATGCAGAAACCATGCCAAGCCAAGTGGATCCTTTCAGGAAACATGTTAGCTAATTTGGAGGATCCCCTTAAGCAGGTTCTCCGTTCTTGTAGTCGATGTCGCAGGGTACCCAACGCTGCTTCGTCTTCAAGGTGGTGTTGAAGGGAAAGCCAAAGGGAAACCAACCAATTAGAAAGGTCCTCTTCACAGCATAAAAACGCAAAGGGCCCAAATCCACTTCATCTGGGTCAGGGTAAAGATCAACCAACGTGGGCAGTTCTTCTTCTTAATGTCAACGGATGGTCTGCTTTAAGCTTTGCGCTTCACAAGCCGCTAACATGCTCGAGCCAACAGATTGAACACAAGAATTCGCAAACACCTTTTGTACTACTCGATGTTGATTCAAGGGAGGCCCGCCCGCCAACAAAAACAAAAATATGCTTGAGACATTCCCAACCCTTTAAAAGAACCGGAAAGGGCTCGCAAAGCACGTGTCCGGGCAAAGATCCAAGCCCATTTTGGGGGGGCCCTGAACAGAGGGGATTTCGAAAGGCCAGAAGCTCAGTCAAGCCAGCCACGCAGACATGCTTGCAGGACACTTGTGCCCTTTTTTGGCCGTTTTGAGGGGCCCTCTGCCTTTCCATTTTTGTGCGACCCGTTGTGCTTGGCCTGCACGGAGAACCCAAACCAACATCCACACTTCCGGGGGTCCGATGCCCCTTTCTCAGACCTGGGCATCCCAATCCGACTGCCTCACTCCGCCTGGGGTTTCTGGGACCCCGGCCACGCAGGTGCTGTATAAGCCTTAGGCCCGAAGAGGCCCCTGGTGAATAGGCGTCGCTTTTTTTTGGGGGGGGGAATCCGCTTTTGCAGCTTCACTCTAAAATTTTGGGGTGGTTTGGTTGGGTGGCTTGGAGGTCAAGGGGTGGGTTTCCCTCTGGTGATTTGAAACGGTTTCAGTTTTTCAGCTGCCCTCTGCAACGGGTGATTTGGCTTCTTGGCTTGGAGGTTCAAAAGGAGGGCTGCAAGTCCACATCCAAGCCTCCGATCCACAGTTTCACAGCGGCCTGACAACACAAAACGAACCCAAGCATCTTGAGGACGCAAGCCCATATTCAATATTAATTCTGTCCCAAGTGGCCGTTCACTTGGCGTCAATAGACAGGGTTTATCAGGGTTTCCTGGCCTTTCCCTTTTTGGAACCTCCAAAAGTGGCAGCTTCAAGGGAAACAACCGGCACATTGCAACTTTTGAAGGGGGCATCCAGTGACGCCTGATAGAATGACGGAACATATTGACCCTTCATGTACTTCCGCGATGGACCCACTCCAGGAAAGTCTTCCGGCTGAAAGCCTGCGAGCTTGCCAGAGAATCAATCCCCCCTACCGAACCTGGGGTGTGGGGTCCCCAATTCCAGTTCTCTAGCCTTCCCCTTACCAAGGCAATGGAACCATGCATGGAGATCTCCAAAATTCACCCCCCTCCGCCAGTTCCATATTTTAGGGGGCGGGGATGAGATTGCTGCGCCTTCAGGGGAGGATCTTCCATGTGGACCTCCAGCCAGAAAACCACCTCGCTTGGAGCGTCGATCGAGCCTCAAGAGTGAGCCCCTCTGGGCCTAAGCCGAGCTTTTGTCCAAGCCGCTCATGTAGCGGGAGTAGCACTGGTTGTTGTAGAACACCACTGCCTGCGAATGCTTTGGATTGGTGGTTTTGGTTCCTCTCTCTCTCCCTCTCTCTCTACCAAGTTGTTCTACCAAGATGGTTATACCCAACTGGTGCAACACAAATAAGGTAAACCCTTTGGTGGTTTGGATTGGTTTGGTTTTGGATTTGAACCCCTTGTGGAACATGGGGAGTCTCCTACCCCCCGTTTCCACCTTGAAACCATGCCAAGATCGCCAGGTCTGGTCAGCTGCTCTCCCAATTTGGTGGGAACAGGCCAACCCACGTGGGCATGTGGCACCAAGGGCCCAACCAAATTTCTACGGGTACCTTCCCCATTCTTTCCATCGACCCTTTTTTAGAAAACCTCCAGAAACCCAGGGGAAACGCCTGGTTTTGGAAAATATAGAACAGGTTAAACAACCGGGAAGGGTCACAAATGAACCCTGTACTCAGCGCGCTTTTTCCTTGAGCCATACGCAGTCGTAATGATGAGACTGCGCAAGTGAGACATTCATGCATTGGGGTTTTACATGGTTGATAAATACATCACGTTACAAACTACACCCCCCGTGCCCGAATGTGAAACAGGAGGACAAATGAAAGGGATGAAACAACCAAAGAAACCCGATCGGCATGAAGTCCTTTTGCAGTACACAAGCACTTGGATTCGAGCAACCGGCAGTTAAGGTCTTCCGCCTGCACTGACCGTCGCTCTCGCGAGGCGTGCTCATGCACTGTACATTGATCCTCGGCCAACATGGATTGAGAAGTATAATGAATATTGAAGTTGAAATGTAAATGGATGTCAGCCGAAGATTGAAAAGATTGTTGAAGAGATCGCTCATTCATCGCCAATCCCAATTGCGGGAGCTCTTCCACGGGCGCTGATCATCAGACCACCACGAGTCCCAGGACTGGCCCCAGCTTCCCCAGTACGACTGGCTCCATTGACGATCTTGCCATTGGCCACCGGTCTCCCGGAGCTGCGGAATGGGCTTGCGCGTCACACCGACAACTGCAGGGAGCGGGGTGGCTCGTCCAGGGATTTCGATGCCGGGGATCTCCTCTTCGACGAAGCAAAGCAACTCAACCAATACCATTTCGGGGTCTCCCACAGACGAGAAATCCCGGGTCCAGCCCATCACGGGGTAGCGGTTGCTCTTGTCAAGGCTTCCATACAATGCAGCAAATTGTTCTGGTTCCAGAAATCTGCCACCATGCACCACATACACGTCCTTCGGATCAACCTCCTGCACGTCCTCTGTTGGCGGCACCAGCGTTAGCCGTGCGTGATATTTCGGCACAGCAACGCTTCCTTGGATCATTTCCTTTGTTCTCCCGAAACTCGGAATAATGCATCGTGCCACCTTCTCGATAAACTCGAGGGCGGACGGCGTCAGGTCTCCCCGCGCGGCAGTGTAGGCGTAGAAGGGGTCATTGATCAGCCTCTCGTACAACGTGGTGTACTCCTTGTTGCGAAGAACTGCTTTCTTGGCGATGTCCTTCATGATCCCGAGGCCCCCTCTTGCGCTTCGATCCCCTCGCGCATCCTTCCGCTGCGTCAAGATCTGAGTCTCAACCTGGTCCATGGAAAGCGGCACGCCCAAGCTGTTGGCCATCTCCTGCAAACGAACGACCCTGGCTATTTTCTTGATATCGGGCATGCGCTCCATGAGACGGTCACACTGGAAACAGTTGATGGTGCCGACCGGGATGAGGATTTTGCAGCGCGGGCACTCAACGTCGGGGATGTGCATGACCTCCGCGAAGCGCCAGTTGGTCGACTTCTGCTTGTTGGGATCCAGGTCCTGCCACAAACCACTCCGGCCTCGGGTTTCCCCGGGCTGCTGCTTCACAGCTCGGGCCCAGTTTCTGTAGAGGCCATAGCGGGCGGTCTTGAATTCAAGCGCGACCTGCTCTTCTTTCGGGAGGTTCTCGTCGTAAACGTCCCTGACCTTCGTCACATTGCCAATGCGGTGGGGCCGCGTCATGTCGCGGCACGCTGTCGGGGCCCACTGTTTGTAATAGAGCTTACACTCCTTCTCGGCCTTCGCCATGAACGATTCCAGCACTGGGGTCCCGACAACGCCCTTCTGGGTCTCTTCCCGATACTTCTTGATGCTGTCCTGGTAATTCCGTCTGACACTGACATACATCCGGTTTGACCAGATAAACTTCGCACATTCAGCGTCATAGGCGTAAATGAGGACCTTGTTCGTGATCCAATCCTCCGTTACCAGGGCTTCCCCGTCTCCGGGTGCGTACAGCCGACATCCCAATTGGATCAACATCTCCACATCGACGGCGATGTTGATGGGTCGGTCAGCACGCGCACCCCCCGCCTTCCGGCCATGCCTGTCCCAAGGAGGCACTACCGTTAGGTAGGCGTGACCACGCGAGGATTGCCGGTCTCCCATTCCGCCCGGAAAGATGCCCATGTAGATGATGTCAAAGAAATTCTGCATGTTGCACGTGTGGTAGGCGATTTTGGGCAGCGCCTTTCGGCGTGCGTCCGAGAAATCTTTGCAGAAGCCCGGTCGCACACCCTTCTTTGCGTGCTCAATGGTGTAATTGACATCCATTGCAATGGGATCTCCAGGAATATTGTCAAAGCCGCTGGCCTCGGTCACCCAATCGTTGTGGCCGGCGAACGCGCGAATGCGTAGCGGCATGAAACTGAGCCCGTTCCATTGCTGCCCGGCCGGCGCGTACTCGACATAGACCTCGAACCGATTCGATGTGGGCGTGGCCTGAAGAAGAGTGTATTGGGTGCAGCTCCAGTCATATCGTCGTTGGATCCATTTGGCGACGGCTGCATAGTCGAAGGAGTTGTCCTTGAGATTGATCTCAGGGATGGATCGCGTCGCATGTTCGTGGGCATGTCCTCGAACCAAATACGACACCTTCTTGCTCAAGAACGTCCTTCTGCCATAGTTCTGGGTCTGGGGAATCTTGATTCCTGAGCACTTGATCCACTCCCTCTTGGGTTCAGCAGCCTGGCCACGGGTCTCCCCGGGCTTTCCAGCAGCTTTGGAAACTGCCTTCGCCTTGGGGATGATCTCCGGGCCACGGATCTCTCCGGGCTGAGTCTTGCTGGTCCCAGCCACGGACGCCTGATCACTGGATGAGGCAGCCTGCATTGGCATTGCCTTTGATTTCACCTTTGGTGTCGCAGCACTGAGAGCTGCAGTCATTTTGTTATGACTTTTCCGCTTGGAAGTGAGGATGAGCTTGATTTGGCCGTCCTCACCAATGTCATTCGGATCCACTGCGGCAACCTCAACGGCCTGGCCTTTCGGCTGACCTTAGGCTGAGAGCCAGGGGGCAGGTCGAAGCTGATCAGATCCTCCTCATCCGAAGAAGAAGACCAATCGATCACATCGTTGAGGCCGCTGACGGTCGCCGCGTGAATGTCGGGTTGCATCATCTGTAAGATCTTTTCCTCCTTGACGGTGTCAAGGGGGTAGAGGGGGTTTGCCTCCTTTTCAGTCTCCAGGAAAATCTCGCGCTTCGGCTCTTGCGCGGCGATTTCATTGATCGCCTCCAACTCCCTCTCACGGACCTCATTGTCGAAAGGGTCCTCAGGGTTCTTTGCAATTGCCGGACCGCCAGTTTCCTGGGGTGTAGCGCCAACGATCGGGATGGATGTGTCAATGTTCATGTATTCCCTTTCGAGGCGGTACCAATTCATCGCCATCTCAAAGCGGTTGATTTGGCCAATGCAGTACCCGAGCTTGGCAGCAGCTACAAAATAACTAATGTAGTGCTTTCTGTTCCGCTCGTTGTCATCGGTGTGAATGCGGTCAGCTCGAGACGTGTTGGATATGAGAGTCTGGGGGTCGAGGACGGTGATGCCTGCGGAACCATGCAACAAACGAGCATGCCCGTCCATCTGAGTTTTGTAAGATTCACTCAGTCCGTACGTCTCATAGTCTCTCGGTACGATGAGGACGACCTGGACGACATCTTCCCGGAAAGCAATATGGCGAAGTCGATCACGGACAGTCATCACCGCTCGGGCGTTCCTTTCGATGATGTCCATCGCCGCCTTCCGCTTTGCCTCGGAATCAGTGGCCCAGCCCGCTAGGGCGGCGGGGTTGTCGATGTAACCATTTCGACCGACAACGTCATTCCCGGACCACGAGATAACGATGACATACGGCCGGGGCTCAGGCCTTTCGGCGAGCTTGAGCATTGCCCGCTCAGCAGCGTCGAGAGACTCTGCTAGTCCTTTGCCCCATGTCATTTCGGACCAGACCTCGTGCTTGTGCCCAAAGAGCGTCCGCTTATTCTCCTTGATGATGGTGCCAACATCTGTCTTTGCTCCATCTTTGACCAACGCATTGAAGGAGTCGCCGAAAAACACATAGTTGACCGCGGGTTTCCCCGGGCAGAAGAGGATATCGAAAGCCTCAATCGGAGCCTCTTTGAGAATTCCCGCAGTACCTGTCAATGATGACATGGCGTTCTTGGCGAGAGCCAGCGCATCGGTACGTTCACTCATCTTGGCAAGGTCGACACCGGAGTTCACGTCCTTGACGATGAATGATTGAGTTGCCGCATCACGGAACATGTCTGACCAAGCCTCTCGGTTGGCGACGCGCAGCTCGTCGGGGATGACCTCGGCCTTCACCTTCCCATCGTGCAGGATGTAGTCCGAGCCGTAGTCAACTCGAGCAAGCGGCACATCTTTGTAGTGCCTCTCGGAGAATGCCGAGCGTACCGTCTTCAAGGCCTTCTCCACGGGCAGTGCTTCAGCCATGGTCGCAACTAGTATCCGTGTTTGGACAACCTTTTCTTGAACCGACACTGCATAAGCAAAAGCCTTGTGAATCAAGTCAGTCATGATGTACGTATAGGATTCAGTATTCTTGAGATTCCGTCCCCTACCTTCAGCATGTTGGACAGTGCAAGAACACACTCTTCCATCAAAGTAATTGTGGAGGCAATGCATGTTGATCTTCACGGTCCATGGTTTCTTCATTGGAATCCCATCGGTGGTTTTGACACCAACAGCAAATTTAACAGGAGTCATGTTGTTTCGAATTACGAACTTGTCAACAGCCTTATCGTCCCAATAAGTGCAACTCCTGGGCCATTCAATAGCAATCAACGGTTTGGCAAATTCCATTGAGTTCACGAGGTCAACGAAAGCAGACCAAATTCTTTTGTAAATGGATCGATGTCGCTTCACCTTCTCTTTCGCTGTGTCATGGTTCATGTTAATATGAGACCAAGCAGTTCCGCCAGTGCAAGGGATACTTGCCCATAGTAAAACAGGAATAGAGCCCTTGTTGCCGATAGAGCGGATATGCTTCACCTCGTCAACGACACGCTTACGAGTAGCATGAGAAAGAACATCATCGTCCTGGGTAATCCGAATCACGTGGCAGCCAAAGGCGGGTCGGCGCGAAGTATCACCAAGCTTGGAATCGTGTGAACAGCAAACTTCAACCAGAATACGATTAGGGGAACCCCCCGTATTCCTGGCCTCGGATTTCTCCAGGCGTGGCGACACAGCAGCCGGCATACCCGGGACATCAATTTTGCTAGCAATATTCATGAGTTTGAGCCCTCCCTGCCACTTCTCAGCATTTGTGAAAGGCTTCGTCAGAATATCTGCTGCCTGAAGTTCAGTGGACACGTGTGTAAGCTTGTAGTGTTTCCGCCTGAATTGCTCCGCTAACCAAGCAAGATTGACACGTTGGGTCTTGTCGGTATGGCGGAAGGCCGGAGATCTACCACTTTCAAGAATACGGATAGTGGCCTGGTTGTCCTCGAGAAAAATGCCTTCGAAAGAACCATTGTTGATAAGAGTCACACCCTCGCTACCAACACGTTCATCCCCAACATACTCAAAGTCGGTAAGGTTGTCCCTGATCTCTTTGGCCTCGATTTCGAGATCGGCCTCGCCGGCCCCCCGCATGAAGAAATACGTCTTGCCTATCCATGCGGAGTCGGTTTGGCGTTCTGGAACATTTGGGCAAATTCGGGAAACTTTGAGATTGATGTTGCCATCGCTGAAGAGTTGAACCGTGTATCTGGTGCTGGACAAGGCCTCGGTTCTAACCGGGCAGTCGTCGTTCGATGGAACAAACAACTGAGTTCTTCTTTTATTGTGGACTCTGACTATATATCCATTGACCGTGTCGTTGATCCAATAATCGGAAGTTCTTGATGGGGTGAGAGTGCATGTTGGGTTTTCTGTACCACCCCCCGCCGACTGTATGATCTCCCAGAGGCAGGAGGACGGAAGTCCAACAGCACGCAATGCCAAATTAGCTGCAATCACCTCGGCTTCCGTGGACAACATCGCAGTGGAAGTCTGCTTTTTGGAAAATGCAGTCAGAGGATAGAAGGTATTAGGGCCTATCAATGCAAGAAAACACCCTGATGTACTGCGCGAGTCATGTTCGCCAGCATGATCCGAGTCCGCAAACAACCATAGTCGGGTTCGTGATGAGGGGTCACCAACGAAACCGTGCATCTTCCGATCGACTCTGTTATGGATATAGCACATTAACCGGAAGAGCGCCTGGTCGCAGTCGACGGACCACTTGGTAACGCGAGAAGCCAGTCCCTGGGTCGCTCTCAAGAGATCAAAACGGGCCATCCGCGCAGCAAACAGGACCTTCATGAGGATTTTGGAGGCGATGGGTTGAAGAATACCCTTCTTCTCCGTATCGTCTTTGGTGGGTCTTGCAATGCGGTCATCCTGAAATGGAGTGGAAACCTTCTTGAACTGAACATTGCCCCCCACAAGCTCAACATACCTGTCAAGGCATTGTTTAAGGAATCCGGTCATGTCATAGGTAACCAGCGTGACGGGCTTGTCCATGCAAGGTTGGTGCTGAAACAGTTCATCGATATACGAAAAACCTTTGGCTCGATTGGCTCTCTTGGCGGACGTCTTGTCCCTGAGCTTCTTCACGGCCGCAGCCGCTAGGCGGGCATTTCCAACGTTTTCATGAAAGAAATACGTGGTCCCAACCCAAAGAAAAGGAACAGTCTGAATCTGATCATCGTCTTCATCGAAATGCCAATACTGCTGAGCGGCACCATCTTTATCAAAACATGGACTGCACTCTGTGTACCGCGTCCCGCCCAACCCAATTTCTTTGGCAACACCGTTAGGCGTGCGGCGAAATTTGCGCCTTGGCTGCTCGTGTTGACAAACAACCACGCCATGTTCTGGGTAGTGTTCCCAGTAATCCTGAGTTCGGCGAGCTGCGGCTGCATTCTTGTCGGATGGATCCTCCAGGTCATGATTGAAAACATGAGCGAAAGGATGATGTTCAGGCGAAAGTTGAACCTTCTCCGTGACAACATGTTCACATCCGAGGTACCTACCAACAGCCGAAGGTGGGTCCATGTCAATCTTGGAAGAAATGAGTTCCCAACCTTTTGCAACATTCTGAACCGGTCCCGACATCTTGAAGTCGTCGACGTACACTGCGAGCAGGAGTCGAAGTTTCGGATGCCAGAAAACTGAAGGCCAGGCTCCAGGGTAAACAAGACGGAAACCAAGGGACAAGAGAATATCTTCACAGTGCTTCTCCCATAGACCCCCCGAATCTGGGTGGCCGTAAAGAGCAAGAATGAGCTGCACCACTGGATCGCTATACTTTGAGGCCCAACCTTTCGGCCAGCGATACTTTGGGAGGCGTACCCATGTCTTGATTCCCTTGTATAATGCCTGCGTATATGCCTGTCGCCCATCGGATTGTTGGGTGCAGTTACCAGGCATAGCTCCATAAGCATCGATGGCTTTGGCAGCTTCCATGGTGGAAGGGGCCGATCCAAGTTCAGCGAATAAAGCTTGCTCAGCATTTTCGTCTTTTACGTTGTTCCCCTGAAACACAGTCCTTCCCTTAAACTTGCGAAGAGGGTTTCCCTTTTGAAGTTCACTCCCTTTCTCAACACAGATTTCAAAGATTTTGCCAACATGGACCTTTTCACTTCTCCCCTTAGCTTCTTTGACCACCTGCGACCACTCACGCACAGTGTTGTAATCCCATGCGCCCTTGCTCTCAAGGTTGTGCCACTCCACGTCAATAGACTTTTGAGCATCAGCATTGCTTTCAATCTCCTTCCGCCCCACCGGTCTAGCAACCATAGCATGAATAACGGGGTGAAGGTGAGCTTGAAGAACTTTGCAACGATGTTGACCAATTTCGGGATTCGCAGAAAGTGCAGGCAAAACTACAACATCCAGCGCGTCCTCAACGGTCTCCTCTTTAGAGCGGTTCCCAACGCAAGGTGCAACAGGCATAAGAGGAATGCTTGAAAATTCATCTTCCAATCCTGCAGTGGTCGCCGGCCTAGCTTTGGAAGAAGAAGCTTCCGGGTCCTCGGAGACGGGCTCATCGGGGAAAGCCTTGCGAGCCTTCTCTCGCTCATCCTTGATAATGGCAAGTCTCCTTTGCTTTGTTGACATTGTTTTCCAAAGAAAAGGTGGAATACTGTCGGGTTTGCTCGATCCTGAATACCTTCGCGCTTTCACACCCCCCGCATCGTAATGAGCACCTCCATCTTTGGGAACAAAGGTGTCCTTGCTGGTCTTCAAATCGATGACTTTGACCATTTCTTCCGATGCGGGTCCCTCTTCGGGGGAATCTTTGATCAGCTTTCCGAGGTTTTCAGCGAGTTCCTGATCATCGATGTCATCCTGGCCTGGCATCTCCGCCGGCAAATCCTCCTCCAAGAGCGGCGCATCCAATGCAGATGGATCGGGCGTTTCAGGAGCGTATTCAAGCCCCGGCATTACGCCATTCATGTGCAATAAGTGCCGTTCGACCATTGGAAAAGAGAATTCGCCATCCGGACATTTGATTTGATTTACTCTCAAAGGAGCAATAGGTTGATCATAGTCCTTCTCCATCAAATCTCGCAAAGGAACAACGAGAAATTCATGACGCCAAAGAAAGTCAGGATGGATGGGATACCCCAGAAATATTCCAGCCCTGGAAGTAGGTTCAAACTTCAAAGGCTTGTTGGGTCGATTCCTCGGGCCAGTCCAAAAGTTGACTTGACAACCAAAGGGCAAATATGGTCCGGGAAAATCTTCTCCAAAACGTACCTTCCATGGTGAATGATAATCTGGGTGGTCCGTGATGTTATGCGCCATGCAATAGTGTTTGGCCGCATGTGGCCAATACGAATGATGTAAACCAGCTTGCTCAAGGTTGGTCCTCGTGCCCTCGATAATCGCCCTGACGTTCCTCTCGGCAATGGCATTCGTCTTTGAAATGTAGTTTGTACTTTGAACATTCTTCCATTCCAATTGGTCCGCGGCTTTCACAAGTTCAGGAGCCCGATCACTGTAAAACACGTTCACGGTTTCCCCGGTGCGGACAAAGTGCTTGAATGCCATCACACACTGATGAAAGGTTTTCCGTGCTGCTGGGTAAACATAACGGAAATCAGTGGCAACATCTCGAACCACAAGTGCAACTCTAGATTGATCAATGCCGATTTCACGATCATCTGATGTGATAAGATGATCCGCCGTAAGGTGATCACCAAACTTCTTGGCCTCGACTTGAGTGGAACCTCCCTTTTGTTTTGATGGATATTTGTACATCTTCGCCCTGTTACAAGTCTCGCAAAAGGGGTTCTTGGGAGTGTGACACATCAAGTGCTGGAGTGAGGTCGCCTCATCACGCAAAGCTGCTTCACCGCGTTCGCGAGGGGCGTCCTTCAAAATAGGCTTAGACACGAAATCGGAAGCGATGACCTTGGGCGCATCTTCGGAGGGAATGTCATGGCACTCTTCAATGACCTCACCTTCCGGTTGGCTAATGGTGTCCTCAAGCAAGAAATCATCGTTCCCCAATTCATCCCCATCATCCTCATTGGTCACAAGCACCTCTTCAACAGCTTCTGGTTCCTCGTCAATGACTGGAGCTGATGGTAATGATGTAACCTTTGGAATGCTCTGTGACAAAGCTGGAACAGCATTTTGAGTTGCTGGGGGAATGAATGGAACATTGTCTTTGACCTCGAGCTTGATACGTGAACCATCCGGAAGTCGGAAATAAGGTCTGCTGTGGGCTCTCCAAACGAAATCATATCCGTCCCTGAGGCATCTCATACCCACATATAACACGGATGCCTTGTCAAGAACATATGGCCGAACAACACTATCGGTCTGTTGGACCTTGACCCTGGCCTGCTTGGTACCGATAATATTCCCATTGGCTGTGGAAAATTTCAGAGGTTGAGACGATTCGTAAATACACCCGCCCTCCGCATCGGTTCCCGACAGCAAATCCTGGGAAGCTCCTGTATCCGCGATCCACGGAATGTGAGAAGAATCCATTGTCATACGAGCAACAGCAGCTTTCCCCTTTTTGGGGGAGGTCTCGGGCTTCTCTGGCTCGGCCGTTAGGCCTGCGGGGATGCAGGAATCACAGCCGAAATCAGAGTCGCATTGAAATTTGCAAGGAGTCTTTGTGCCTTTGAGCAAATCCTTCATCATAGCTTCATGCATGGCGCCGATAAGAGTTGCGTCAGAGACAGCTCTCTCATCGAACTTCGGAACATAATCAACAGGAAACTCGTGCGCAAACCTTCTCGACGAGGCAGTGTAGGGCCAAAGCTCGCCGTCAGTCTCATAGTTCGAAATAGATGGGTAATCAGAGAATTGCACGCACTTCTTGATACATGGCATACTCTGGAAAACATCGTGAGTCACACTAGGCAAGCAAGGATGCGAGGCGACCGAGTCGAGGGTCGCGGCGCACACCATCGCCTGGAGGAGGCACACCGCAGCATTGCTGCCTTTTGACGATCGCGGAGACTTGAGGGACTGAGAACCCTTTGAATCTTTCGAATCTTGAGAAGAAGGCCTGCTTCCCTTCTTCTTCTTCTTTTTCTCTCTCGGCGATGTCTTGGGGGTGTCTCCACTAGCGGTCTTCTCGGCCTTTGGGGCTGGAGCTGCCTTGGAAGTTGCGGGGTGCTGCCATGGGCAATCTTTCCCTCTCTCACATCTGTTCGCTTTGAAGAACTTGCACACCTGGGGCTTCGAACCAGGGGGACTCTGCGAACGATACTTCCTTGGCGTCTGGGATCTAGATCCGCCCTTCTTGCCTTTCCCCTTACCTTTCGGTGCCTTAACATGTTCGAATCGGCAGTCTGAACCATAGGTGCACTGGCCAGTTTGAAATTTCACACATACACCCTTGGGGATTCCAGGAACTGCAGGGTTGTTCGATGGAGTCCTGCCACGTCCCGTTGTGTTGCTTGACATAGCATCCCGCATGTGAACAAGCCTCTTGCGCTCCAAATAATTCCTCGATGCGTCAATCAAGAATTTATAGGAGTGCTTTTCCGTCCCTTCCTCAGCCCGCTCATACTCATTGAGATCATGACTGAGAGGCCGAAACTTTCGAATCTGGCGGTGGAACAGCGCTTCAAGGGTCTTCTCATTCTGCTCATTGCCCATTCCAGCGATGACCGTGTCCCATCTTGTCATGAAGTTCTTGAGGTCCTCGTTGATGAGCTGGACAGAGAGCAAGTCCTCGAAGTCGTAAATTGCACCATGTTTGATGTTCGTGCTGAAGTGCTTGTGAACCATCAAAAGAATTTGGCGCCCCCTCGCGTAGCGTTTCTCCTTTGCTTCTTGTTCTTTGAAAATGTCGACTTGCCTCGCGAGGTCGCCCTCCAAGATATTCGTCAACGCCGATGCCAGCTTTGCACCAAGATGGACAAACATTCCTGAATCACGAAGGACTTCAACAGTTTGACCTGGGATCCAAGTTGCCTCAATCCACTCAAATGCCTTTTCGGGTTGGTCGGAAGTAGCAACAACAGCATCCCTAACTTTGATCCTCCAATTACGGTACTGTTCGGGCTTCGGGAATCGGGGAATCTGAATTCTGTCACCCTCCTTTACACGAACGCGTTCCGCTGTCGGATCGCTCGAATTACCTAAGTGCTTCAGTAGCTTTCGTCGAAAGGATTCATCCGATGCAGTAGAAGTTGATGACGAAGATGACGAGGGAGAAGATGATGGATCTCGTCGCCGGCGTCGGCTACGGTCCTTCTTCTTTTTCTTCTTCTTCTTCTTTCTTCTTGTCCTTGTCATTTCCACCATCACCATCATCGCAAGGCCAACCGTCTCCGGTAGCAGCATCGTCCACGGCCCCGGCGGGAACGGATCCGTCTTTGCCGTAGGGGTCGCTCCCGACCTTCCTTCGTCCAACTGTGCGAGGAAGCATTCGAAAGTCCGGGTGGAGATGCAGCCAAAGGAACGGTCGGGATAGCCAAGGGGGTAGCTGGTGCCTGCTGAACGGGAGGCGCAGGGGCTGGGGCAGGTTGAGCAGGCGGTTGCTGCTGATTTTGCATCATCTGCTCGACCATAGCCCTTAGCTCCCTGATCTGCTTCTCCTGCTCGCTGATCGTGTTCATGGCGTTTTGGTACTTCATCTCGGCTTCTCTTTCCGATTTCATGGTGTTCACACGCTGCTCCGCATTCATTTGAATCTCGCGTCTCATGGCCTCCGATTGGCTTTGAAGTCCGGCAATAATCTCACCATGCCTTGCCTCCGCCATCTGGGCGACCATGGGACCGGTGTCCTGATTCACGAACTGGTTGAATTGGGCATTGTTCTGGGTAGCGTTGATCTGCTGATAGTTCGTCACGTCCTGGTTGATCGTCATTGAAGGATCGAGGTGGACGTTTGCAACATGTTGGTTGAACTGATTCATGGACTGTGGCATAGGGTTTCCCCTTGCGAGATCGGTCTGGGGGTCGTACATGACGATGTCACCATGCCGATGCCGATCTGATCCAACAGGTGAAGGAGATCGAGCACCACACCGCCCAGTGCCCCCACGGTCACTCCGAGATCGAAGTGATTCGGGGCCCTGACTGCTCAGTGCCTGTCCCTTCCTGATGAGCTCCCTGGCCACTTGGGAGTTTGCTCGACTAGTCGGTTCATATTGCGAGGCGTCTTCATCGCCTGCGGGCTCATCAGGTGTGGGACGCACCTCGGTATGGGGTAGTCCAGGGTCGCCATCCATGGCGTACAACTCTGTACAAAGAGCCGCTTACGGCTGATAACCTATAGAACAGGTTAAACAACCGGGAAGGGTCACAAATGAACCCTGTACTCAGCGCGCTTTTTCCTTGAGCCATACGCAGTCGTAATGATGAGACTGCGCAAGTGAGACATTCATGCATTGGGGTTTTACATGGTTGATAAATACATCACGTTACAAACTACAGAAAAGAACGTGGAATCAACCCCTCGAAAATCGTGGCTTTCGCCCTGAAACCAAACATGAGCAGCCCCGTGTGTCAAAGGCTCCTGGAAACCGCCAGGTGTGTTGTTGTGTTTGTTAGTTCGCTTGTTTGTATCTTTGCTTGTTGGTCGTAAGTTGGTTGAAGTTTGTTGGTTGGTTGGTCGGCTGGCTGTCTGGCTGGTTGCGTGGCCCCTATTCGGCCTAGAGGGTCTAAACCAGTTGGACGTGTCCAAATGGACGGTTCCCGGTTGTGATAGAAGCCACGAACCCGGATGCAGATTAATTGTGCAAGGCTACCGTGGCATATACTATGTGTGTATGTCTCTGCCTATCCGGTTGCCTGCCTATTTACCTACAGGTTTGTCCATTTATCCATCTATTCACTCATCCGTGCATCTATTTGTACATTGTTTGTTCTACCTGTCTACCTGTCTATCCGTCTATGTTTCATTATGTGTCTATATACCCACTCACCTATCCGTCCATCTATCTGTTTGTCCAGCTAGTTACAAGTCAATCTGTCCATTCGCCTATCAATGTGGTTCCCGACATGTTTTTGTGTTATCTGACTTCGTTATTTTCCTTCCTTGTTGCTCTCTGTGCTTTCTGGTTGCTTCCGTTCTTAGGTTTATATTTCTTTGTTTGCTCTTTAGTTCTGTCTGTGTTTGCTTCTGTCGTTCTTTCTCGGTTGGAAGCAAAAGACAAATACAAAAACACGCAAACAAACAAACCAACAAACAAAACAGCAAGCAAGCAAGCAAGCAAGCAAACAAACAAACAAACAAGCAAGCAAACAACACATACGTACGTACGTATGTACGTACATACGTACACACAGACAGAAAAACAAACAGACAGACAAACAAGCGAGCGAGCGAGCAAGCAAGCAAAAAAACAAACAAACAATCAAACACACACA
>CAUJNA010003558.1:268416-325573 GCA_963377175.1 Effrenium voratum
ACATTACATTACATTACATTACATTACATACATACATACATACATACATACATACATACATACATACATACATACATACATACATACATACATACATACATACATTAAATACATAAAATACATACATACATACATACATACATACATACATACATACATACATACATACATACATACATACATACATACATACATACATACATACATACATACATACATACATACATACATACATACATACATACATACATACATACATACATAGATACATACATACATTACATACATACATACATACATACATACATACATACATACATACATACATACATACATACATACATTAAATTACAAACATACATACATACATACATACATACATACATACATACATACATACATACATACATACATACATACATACATACATACATACTTTACATACATACATACATACATACATACATACATACATACATACATACATACATACATACATACATACATACATACATACATACATACATTACATACATTACATACATACATACATACATACATACATACATACATACATACATACATACATACATACATACATACATACATACATACATACATACATACATACATTTACATACATACATACATTTACATACATACATACATACATACATACATACATACATACATACATACATACATACATACATACATACATACATACATACATACATACATACATACATACATACATACATACATACATTACATTACATACATACATACATACATACATACATACATACATACATACATACATACATACATACATACATACATTACATACATACATACATATACATACATTACATACATACATACATACATACATACATACATACATACATACATACATACATACTTACATACATACATACATACATACATACATACATACATACATACATACATACATACATACATACATACATACATACATACATACATACATACATACATACATACATTACATTACATTACATTACATTACATTACATTACATTACATTACATTACATTACATTACATACATACATACATACATACATACATACATACATACATACATTACATTACATTACATTACATTACATTACATTACATTACATACATTTACCCATACATACATACATACATACATACATACATACATACATACATACATACATACATACATACATACATTACATACATACATACATACATACATACATACATACATACATACATACATACATACATACATACATACATACATACATACATACATACATACATACATACATACATACATACATAACATACATACATTACATACATACATTACATACATACATTACATACATACATACATACATACATACATACATACATACATACATACATACATACATACATACATACATACATACATACATACATACATACATACATACATACATACATACATACATACATACATACATACATACATACATACATACATACATACATACATACATACATACATACATACATTACATACATACATACATACATACATACATACATACATACATACATACATACATACATACATACATACATACATACATACATACATACATACATACATACATACATACATACATACATACATACATACATACATACATACATACATTACATACATACATACATACATACATACATACATACATACATACATACATACATACATACATACATACATACATACATACATACATACATACATACATACATACATACATACATACATACATACATACATACATACATACATACATACATACATACATACATACACATACATACATATTACATACATACATACATACATACATACATACATACATACATACATACATACATACATACATACATACATACATACATACATACATACATACATTACATACATACTTACATTACATTACATACATACATACATACATACATACATACATACATACATACATACATTACATACATACATACATACAGACAGACAGACAGACAGACAGACAGACAGACAGACAGACAGACAGACAAGCACACAAACAAACAAGCAAGCGAGCTAGCAAGCAAGCAAGCAAACAAACAATCAAACAATCAAACACACAAACAAACAAAGAAGCAAACAGACAGACAGACAGACAATCAATCAACCAAGCAAGCAAAACAAGTTGTTTCCCCTTTGGATTTGCGGTGCGAGGGGCGAAAATGGTCACCGAGAGCTGTGGGCTAAGGAGCTTCCACACGTCCAGGTGGACGACTCCTCGGCTTTCGGCACTGTCGCAAGCGGAGCGGGGTGCTCAAAGAGTCATGGGGGGTTAACTTTCGAGTTTGTAGGGATATAGTTTCATGTGTTGTGTCTCTGAAGAATATATGATACAGGATCATGAAGAAGGATATCTGATACAAAAATAGCTATGTTGTGTTGGTTATCTTTTTTAATATGGAGAAAGAATAGATGATACAGGAGTAAGAAATATTGCTATGTTTCAGTATGAGGAAATAACAAATGAGAAAAGAGTAGGGAATGTTAAAGTGAGATATGAATTTATAGTCCATGATTCAAGATGCAACATATATTTACAAATATATAGTGTGGGTGCGTACTGCTGTGTTTTACAACAAAAACTATTCATCGTTGAGACACGCCAATCGATAATATGTACCGGGCAATAATAATGCAGGAAAGGCATGGAATGTTGGTGCTTGGGAACTAGACTATTTTATCTACTGCGTGCAGCTAAAAGCATGTATTCTTTTGCCTCTTTAGTTGCTTTCTGGAGGTTGTGTCACTTCAGCCGCTTTCTTGTATGCCAACTTAGAGACAAGGAGCCTTCGGGAAGATTGACCACGCTCAGGTCCATGAGGAGCATGACCTGGACATAAATCAGGACACACCTGGGGGTAGCTTCCATGTCCTTTCTTTCCAGGGATCCGAATCTTTCAAGAAAACCTCCGGAAACCCAGGGAACACGGATCCGGTTCTTGGAAAGAACGATGGTTGAAAAGAAAATGGGGAATGGTTGGAATCGAAATCCAAACGCAGCACCAGTCAGAAACCCAACGGAATGGATCGATTCCCATTCCGCAAATGCCAACACACCAGCGTTTCAACCATGGCTTCAAAGTGCCAGATTTCGGCCACAGCCCGAATAACCCTCCCATGGTTTCGAAAGTGGTGCAGGACTTCGGCCACACCGCGAATAACCATTCACTAACATAGATTCGGCGGGCGGGCAGCTGCAAGGGGGACACAGGAAGCGGTGCCTCCGGACATCGCAAGACCAAAGCTGAACTCCCTCTTCCCACCCTGCTGGTTCCTTCCGGCGCCCTCACACGAGCCAGCCCCTTCCACGCTGAACAAGCCGGCCCCAACACCCAACACCCATGCAGGCAAAACCTGGCCAAACGACTCAAAGAGAGATCCGGACCGAGGCCGGCACAGAGAGCGCACAGAGCATGTAAAGCCAGAACTCGCCCATTCTCATCACGCTGGACCTCGATTCGATGAATCACCGCGCGCCGACCCAGTCCAACCGGCTCCCCATTGACTCACTTTCGACCGAGTGGAATTGGGCCAGAGGTGCCCGAACCGGTGGTTTGCCGCTAAACTGCGCTGCTCCCAGATTCCCCGTTGAATGTCGAACTTTGAAATTTTAGTTGTTCAGTGGAAGCTACCAAAACGCCCTAAAAACTTGAAGAATGGCTGGAAACTACCAAGTAAAATGGTCTTCTCCTAAAAAGTAGTTCCGAAACGGAGCTCGAGGAGCACAGATTTTTTCTACCTTCGCGACAGTGCCACCCGTTAAAATAGCGGGCTTATAGACCCGATTCAATTCATGATACCCTCTCTTTTTAAGGGTAGTTTTTGGAAAACCTTGTATTCAATGGTAAAAACCTCCTTTCTTGGTTACCCAAAAAACGTGGGCATTTCGAGTAGGACGTACTCAGGTACGCCATGGTGGTTCATGTTCACCCAACCATTGTTTCACTGCCCGGAGTATCTCAGGTAACCCGAAGATTCAGGTGATACAGCCCTTCTTCTAATGCAATCCTAAACGGAAAGTAAGGCTTCAAGGCCAAGCGCCCACTTCCGCATTGGTAAACATCGCCCCTCGGCCCTCTTGAAAGGCTTTATGTCTAAGGCCGCTCTCTCCGGCTCCGAGTGGCCTGGCAAAGGAACAGCAGCGAATGCTACCTAACGGTGGGACCCAAGACATGGGAAAACTGAGCAGCCTTAGCTTGGACCACATCTAGTTTGTGTACCCAAGGTGTTGGCATCAACCCACATTGGGGAGTGAAACGAAGGGATCCAGATTGGTTCAGACTCTTGCAGAAACTTTGGGGAACAACCCTGGAAAAACAGTTCCACCCGCCAAGAACCAGGGCTTCAAATCCAAATCCAAGCCAATCCAAACCACCAATTCCGAGAAACCTGATGCTATGTGTCCCATGGAACCCTCAAGAATGCCGGCAAGATGAACCTTGCTGCCCTCTTAAAATGGAACCCCCGCCTATTCATCCACCAGAAGTTGCATTCAACCGAGCCAGTGGTCCAACTGTCTCTTCTTTGCTTTGTTCTGAGCCCGAAAAATGTTTCTTTGTTGGCCCCTTGCCATGGATCTTCCATGTGCTTTTTCACCTGGAAAAAGAATTAATGCAACTCAATTCCCTTTGAAAACCAAAAGGGGGAAAATGAAAGACCACGATTCATTTCAGAAAAAAGAGCACTATTCATTTCACAAAAGGAACACTATTCATTTCAGCAACCTTTAACCGGGAGAAACAACTCTTCTTTTCAGCAAATTGAAGGACTCGACCCGTCTGGGGCGGAGACGTCAGCGTGTACTGCCATCGGAACAAGGACCGCAGGGCGGACTCATGGGGGTTGTAGTAGCGCACCATGCGGCCAACCTCAGCGTGGGCTTGATCAAAAAGGCCCCTGCGCGATGCACGGGATGACCGGAAAAAGAAGAAAAACAACGTGATACAGTCTTACCCCTTAAAACTCCAAGGATTGGGAAGTTAATCTTTTACAGACATATAGCCCGTGTGACCCAGAAAGTTGAAAAGTTGTGTTTTTAAGAGGTAAGGTGACGAAGTCCTCTGCTCGCACCACTTTGAAACCATGGTTGGAAGCCATGGGTTGCTTAGTATTTGCAGGGGAATCGAATCCTTCCAGGGTTTCATGTCCCACTAAATGGGAAAAGTGTCGCACGGTCATGTGAGGGCCAAGAATATTGACCAACCCCCATTTCCGTCGGTCCCATCGGCCCCATGACCCGCGCTAGCATTTCCGTCCGGCCAGAGTAACCCATGCCATAAATTGAGTCAGAGGGTTGTCTTCTTTGGTGTGTCAAGCCCGGGGAAAACAAACCCTTTTACCAGGGGGTGCATATAGGTGTATGTATTGTGTTGGAGTTGCATTTTGTCTGAGTTTCCAGATTTTAAAATAGACTCAGTTCTCTGGGGGGGGTGATTCCCCATTCTTTTCAACCTTAAAGTTCTTTCTCAAAAAAACGCTGTTTTGCCTGGTTTTCTAGAAAGAAGGAGTTCTGGAAAGAATGGCCAGGAACTCCCTAGAATAACTCACTTGGGCGATGTTTCTGGTTCAACGATTTCTGAGCTTCTGGCACACAACGGCCTAGGGCCGGGCTGTCGACCATGCGCCGACGCCGGAAAGGCAAGTCCGGCCACTGAGCCCAAACGGTTTCGCAACGATCATCTCCACGGCAAGGCCTTTGTGAGGCACGTCTTGGTCTTGGAGCCATCCTAAAACCGCTGGGAATGGTTCAGGGACAAAGGAAAGAAGGGGAAAGCAAGGCCATGGTTCGGGCATTCCGAACCCCCGCATCCCCCTTGAGCTCGTCCCGAGTGATGGAACCCCGCACGAAAGATACTTGCACGAAACAGGAAATGTTGAGAGCGCCCAAAACGCGTTTGGGTGCCATCGTGGAAATCAATTCTCAGACTTGGCCTTGCAGCTTGCTTGACGTTGGAAGGGGAGCAACAATTTAAACTTTATCAGTTAAGTGGTTGGATTTCAACCACTAAACCACAATAAGCAAAAATGCCAAAAAAAAAAAACGACAACCATGGCAACCCCACGAGGCCAGCTAGAGCCTCAGAACCCAGCATGGCCTTCGAGGCTTTCGGGGGCCCATTGGGTCTAATCGCTGCGATTCGGAGGGTGCTTGACAAAGCACGGCCCCTTGCGACAATGAGTCTAACGCTGTTGACCCTGAATATTGAAACCTCAGCTTACTAATTTGGGGTTGCGGGTTTTTCCAGAAGTGATGAAGCCCGACAAAAACCAGGGACGCCCGCATAGTGACAAACAAGGGCTTATGGATCCTGGGCATCAGGTAGGGCACCGTACCCAGATATCTGACTGAGGCATTCTGACGTCTGCCCCTTGGAGAAGGCAACATCAGGCTTGGCCCCTACACAGATGAGGCTTGCTCAAAAAGGACCGGACCCCAGCACCTCTTTTCGAACAAAGGTTCCAACACATATCTCTTTTGCCTAGGTCCTCCAGTAGAGAGGTTAGAACAGGGTACCAACTTTGTTCTGTAGTCTATTTTAGTAGGGAAACCTCCCCCAAAAAAGGGTAAAAGGCCAAAACTGGGGGACCCAGTTGCACAACCCTTGAATTGTCCAAAGCGGTCCGGGGAGTTCGCCCTAAAATTTGGATCCCTATCACGAGGTATCTAGGTACATGCAGACTAGTCCACCAAAAACGGAAGTGCACAAACTTCCTTGTGGAAAGGGGGCGTGCACCAAACATGCTCGCGGCTGGGAGGGTGTATGTTTTACAAAAAGCCATGCCGCAAAAAAAATGGCAGTTTCCCCATGGGAAACACGGCCACCTTGTTTTCATGCCTCCAGGGAAACTGTCCAAAACAAAAAGGAATAAGCAACACTGCACATGGCTTGGGGAAATCCAAGGCAAAAGGCGGCTCTGTGCTTCGCCCAACCTCCGTCTGAGAGATCACCACCCGCTTGGGGGAAAGCTGCTCCTAGGGAGCGTGTGTTGACTGCGTCGAGGCAACAGGGCCACCACAAAAAAGAGCAAACACACCCGCCTGCCGCACAAGATCTGTGGAGCAATTTGGGTGTCTTTCTTGAGGTTGGACCCCCCCCAAATGGCTTCGGTTCTCAAGAATGGGAAGAGGGGAATGCTCCAAACAGAGACAGACTCATTCGGACCTTTGGCATTTCCCAAAAAAACGGGTCTCGCCAAAGCATGTCGGGGGTGGACCAGCCAAGGGACCGTGGCTTTTGCTGTCCTGCAATCGCCCGGAATTCGCCGAAGCCACAGCAAACCAGTAAGACAGAAAGGGAGGCAAAGAGGAAGATCATGAAGTGAAAAGAAGCAGAGAAAAAAGAACAAGTGAAAACGAAAAAGAGAAAAGAGAAAGGGAGAAACGCAGAAAGAGAGAAGAGAGACAAAAGCCCAAACTATCCATGAAACTAGCAGGCGCGACTTCCAAGGGTTGCTTTGGTTTGTTTGTTTGTTTTTTCTTTGTTTTTTGCTTTTGTGTTGTTGTTTTTTCCTTGCTGGTTTCATTTGAGACCACTGAATTCACCAGGCTTCCCTCCTAGGCCTCCGGGCGCCGTCGGTGAGGCAGGAGCCGAGGCCCAAGCGCCCCCCGGCGGCGTTGCCCCAGGTGAAGCACTCCCCGCCTCGCGATTTTGGCGCCAGCCCGTGACACCACAGGGGTCCTTTGTGGAAAATCGATGGAGTTCCGTGGCTCAAAATGAAAGAGCTAGGGCAAACCGCAGGATTAGAAATGGATGGGTTTCACTGGTGTAGATTGGTTTCGTTCCCTGTTGCAAGGGGAAATCCATCTGGCTGTGGCTCAGAAAACCGGAATTCCAAAATGGGTTGCCCTGGTAAGTGGAAAGATGGACCAAAACCTGCGGTTTGCCCCTCCTGCCTAATTTTGAGCCACAGCCAGATGGATTTCCCCTGGCAAAAGGGAACAAAACCAATCTACACCAGTGAAACCCATCCATTTCTAATCGAGCTAAGCCAAAAAGGAAGCCTGTGCATGACGCAAGGAACCTCAGGAATACGTTGCGCGAAACGCATTGAGCGCCAAAGAACGCACCGATACACAAGTTGCTTTGGGCGTGGGGAGTTCTCTCCACCCCCAAATTCGAGTGACATGCAATTTTTTTGGAGGTGAGTAGCCGGACGTTCCCTCAGACCCGCCTTCGATCAAGCAAGCCGAATGCTCCTGGACAGGTCCACACCGAAAAAACGCGTGCAACCAAAGCGTTTGCCATAGGTATCGTTTTTGGAAAATAGATGGCCCTGGTAAATGGAAGAAAACCAATCTAAACCAGTGGAACCCATCTATTTCTAATCAACCTAAAAAGGACGCCACTAAAGCATTTGCTTGCCTCTTCACTGGCCGGCGGAGCTTGACTTTGCTGGAACCCCGTGGATAGTTCCGGTCATGGCCATCCGGCGCAAGATGCAACAAAACCTTCGAGCTGCCCGGCTGAAAAGCCGTACACGTTCTGGGGGCCTAGTCTCTGCACCCGTGCTTTTCGGGAGGACGCTCGAAAAGCAAGAAGGCGGGGACGCCCAGAAGAACCCTGCACCTTGGTCCATCTTTTTGTTGAGGAAACTGCTTTTCGGGAGAAGCTTAAAGGGACACCACCCTTTTTTTCTGGGGGTTCGTCTATTCTAAGAGGCATCCGTCTTTGGAGTTAGACACAAACCCCGGAGCCCCGGCAGTCAAAGCTGTCTGTCCTCTCCCGCTGCCACGCCCAGCACGTCAGTGGGATATGTGATGAATTGCGGAGTGTCAGCTGCCTGACCGCCAGAGATCGCCGGGACCGGAGCTTGTAAACGTCAAGCTTCTGTTCAAAGTCAAGTGAGTTTCTTTCAAGAGCTACAATCAAAATCTAAATTTTGAAATCATTCATCCCCCCTGTAATTTCCCCAGACATAGGCCAGGCGGAAAAATTGCCTATTCCACGCCGAAGGAAGCACGGGCAACTCACACCCGAGGATAGACCAGGAAAACAAATACATGTGTGCTTTTCAGCGCGAAAGGAACGCACAGCTCAAACTAAACCCTCACCCCAAAAGGGATAAGGGAGTCTTAACTTTGTGTTTCTGGACCAAACGGTGACATTCAAAGCCAGGGAAAGTATCGGGGGCCCTGTTTTGGGCCCTTGACCTCGTGCTTTTTGGCGTTAGTAGCCTTGAGGGCCTGGTCGCACCTGGTCGGTTCTCACTCTGCGAAGCGACCTGAAACTGGGGCTTCGCCCCAAAGGTCTGGCAACCATTTCTCGCCGAACCAGGCGAAGCTTCTCCTTTGTTGGGCCCTTTGATTGTGATACGATGCTTTTCGGAAGACAGGGGCGAAGACGCTTGACTTTGGGGATGTCGGCTCGTGCTGTCCAGAGCCTAAGGCTGTTTTGCTTTCTAGAGTTTAGAGTTGGACTTATCGCATGATTCTCTCCACAAAGGTTTGAGTTTTAGCTTCGGGGATCAACGGACCACCAAACACTGCACAGCCCCCAAGCCTCAAAAAACAACCAGTCCTTTTTAACCAAACTAGAAAACTACACCTATGCCCCACCCCCCACCCCCCCCCCAAAAAAAAAACAACTAAACACAAAACGGCCGGACACCTACCCCGCCCACCCTCCCAAAAAAAGCGACGGCCGCCCCATCCGGTAGGCACCCTAGGTCCTCCAGTAGAGAGGTTAGATCCCTCCCAACCAAAAAGGTTAGCCCTTGTTTTTTTTTTTATTTTTATTTTTTTTTCTGTAGTCTATCCTAGTAGAGGAACCCTCCCCCCAAAAAAACAAGGTAAATGGGCACTACTGGGGGACCTACTGTGGATGGACTCTAAGGGAACCCTCCCAACCAAAAAAGAAACGGTAAAGGGAACTACAGGGGCAAAAACGGCCCACAAAAAGGGGAGACAAGGGCACTGGAAGACCTAGGCACCCAAAATGCCCCCAGCCACCTGCATGGAGCCAGTGCCCAGCTGGCCCTTGCTGCCGTTGCCCCAAGAGTACATCCTCGGACGCTCGGACGCGAGCGCCCGGGCAAAAAAAAACCATGGACCAGTGGTCGGTGGATTTTCTCCCCTGTGAAAACCCCACCCAAAAAGGTGTCCCAACCAAAAAAATAGGGTAACCCCAGGAAAAAACAAAAAAAAAGGTTTCCCAACAAATGGGTGTTTTTTTGTTTTTCTCCGGTAAAACCCACCAAACAGATTTCTGAGCTGTTCTCAGATGCCCCGCTGAAAGTCTGACTGACTTTTAGTGAGCTACATGGAAAACCCCACTAAACACTAAAAGCCCAAAAAGCTTACGGGATGCCTGGGAGCCACCAAGAAAAGGTTTCCCAACAAAATAGGGTAACCCCAAAACGGGTCCGATCGGTAAAAGGAAGCAAGGACTACAACCTGCGGTTCATATCCTGGTGGTTAATTGTGACCCATGTGCCAGGAGTTTGCTCAGCTTAAGGATCGGTACTACCAGGTGCATGACCATCTGCGTTCAGCCCAAGCAATTCTTCTCTTTTGACCATGGCATGGTTGCGTTTCAAAAATTCGGACCCCCGCTTACTGGGTGGTTTCCCTTTAGTGTTCAAAACGTAGGTGGCCTTTTGGAAAAAAAGATGGCCTATTTCTACCCAAACCCACCCAAACTAACCCACCTAATGGTCCCCAAGCCAACTATGGGGTTCCCGTTGTGGAAATCCAACATCGCTCTGCTTGTCCCCAAACGTGTCCCAAGCTCCACAAGTCCAAAGCCCGAAGCAAGGAACCGAAGCAAAAAGCGCTCCGAAACGGCTCCGGAGCCGTTAGAATTGGGCAGCTGGATTTGGGAAGGACACACCCCCCCAAAAAAAAGCGGCCAAAGGTTGATTACTCCCTGCTTGCTGCTTGGGTTGAACAAATGGAGAGCAAAATAGAAAAAAGGGAGGGGGGGAAGGAACAAATGCGCAAATAAATAGAAAGAACAAAATGGAGCTTGACGGCTATGGTCCAAACTCTGGCAGAAAACATGTGGGCGTGTCTCACAATGGGGGGAAGGAATTGCGTGGTTGGTTGTTCAATTCCTTGTAAACCTACCCCACAAAAGGTACCGAGCTGACACACCCATATGCGAGGCTTTCAAGGGTGAGCAAATTGGGTGTGTCTCAAAAAGCCCAAGGCGACTGGTTGTCCTTGTAGGTTTGACTTAGACCCGCCCAACGTGTGCAAACCCCCCCCCCCCCGCTGGATGGTGGTTTTCTTTAGACCCACCCCTTCTGTCGGCTTCCGTCTAGTTGGTGGTTGAATTGATCGTTTGGATTTGGAGTTGAGCGGTGGTTTCCCCACCACCGGAAGACCGGGCTCCAAACCTGTTCCCCTTTTGGCCTGTGTTTAGTCTTTGGTTCCAAAGGCAACCTTACACTTGCCATGTTTGGCCCCACGCCACAAGCGAGAAAAAGACACCCGGCTTCCCACTAGGCGGTTTGGAGCCCGGAGATTTGGTGGCCAGGGGCCGGGTCAAATCCAAATCCAAACCACCGAACAGAGCCACCAACTGTTGGTGGTATCCCTTTTGCTGTTAATCTGAAGGCAAATGGGTTCACCAAATAGGAGTAGGGATAGTTTCCTCACTTACCCTCGAACAGAACCACGGACCGGGTCAAATCACAGGTATCCTTTTTGGAAAAGAGATGGCCCAGGTAAATGGAATAAATCCCATCTAAACCAGTTGGCACCCATCTATTTCTCATCAAGCTCACCTAAAAAGGACGCCCATGGGTCAAATCCACGGCTCCAAATCCAACCGAACTCCGAACCACCAAGGAGTGACCTGCGATGACCGGCTGGGTGAAGCGACTCCAGCCCTGGCCCTCAGCTCCCCGCAGGGAGTCCGCCGTCACGATGACGCAGTGCTCGAAGCCCATGGCGACCATCCGCACCTCGATGACTCCGCTGGAGTTGGCGCGTCTGATCTCTAAATTTGGGACACCTTTGTGTAGGGAAAACCCCCCCCAAAAAAAAGACAACAAGTGTTTGAGACATTCCGCCTCCCCCACCCTTTTGGGGCTCTATCCAAATCTTCAGCTCCCCTCAAAAGAGGGTTGTTTGGTGGTTCGGTGGTTTGGAGGTGTTCTGGGGCTAAACGATGACGTGGACTTACTATCTAAACAATGCAACAATATATCCTGGAGATGACTGACGACAATAAACCGGGCGGGAGAACGAGGAGAACACACACGCAGCGCTAAAGAGAGCGGGTGTGAGAATGGGAGTGCTCAGCGTGTACGCCATGTAAGGAACACGGAATCCCATCCCACAAGAAGAGGCTCAAATCCCCAACCAATCCAAACCACAAAGTTGGGGCTGCCTAAAATTTGGGTCACGTTTGCGCAAGGGATTGTAAGCCTTCGAAGGCGTGAACCGGATTGGGGGAACATGGGGGAACCCCATTTCGAGATTGGTGTGGCACATGAATCCAAAAGTTGCCCGTAAGAACAACGTGCCCCCACATCAACCCACAGACCATTCGCTTCAACTAGAGTCCTGGGGAGAATAAGGTGGACAGCACTCACTCTCATTTTCACGTGAGTTGCAAGACCTGGTACAAAAGCAGCTTGACCAAAAGCATTGCAGCTCAAGTGTGCGGTGCCTGTCCTGTATTCCCTTTGAATCAGCCTAAGATGGGTACGGACCGGTCCGTCTTTGGGCCCCTCACCGTCCGGCACCTCACACCGGTTTTCAGCGGTACCGGCAGCCAGCCTCGGGGCTTCGCTTTGCGCCTGGGTTTTGGTTTGGAGTTGGGTTGTCCAAAATGGAGGGCCCCCTTTTGGGCAACCCCCCCTTCTTTGGGTGCCAAAGCGAATTTGGTCGGGCGTGCCAGGGTTTTTGACCCGCAGCTAGTTGGGTTGGGGGTGGGTTGAAAGATTTGATTTAGGGAAAGGCATGATCTAGGATGGATTCGGAGATGGTTTAGGGTTGGTTTAGGGTGGGTTTAGGGTTAGGCTACAGACAGATGTATCTTTGTATATATGTGTGTGTATAAATGTGTATATATATATATACATATATATGTATGCAAGCCTTAGTCTACCATGTTCTTGCAACACTCTTGGTTGAAGAGCAAACTTGGCTAACTAGGCTACCTGAAGAGAAGACAAATCTGGGCAATGGCCTACCCATGACACGCTTTAACTTAAGACGAGAGCTGGGAGGACTCGAGTCTAAGCCCTGTGAGTGCAGGAAAGTGCGCTGCCAGTGCGCCACAGCTCTGGCTCACTGCCGTCTTTGGTAGAAAAATTCCTTCGGGTTGCTTGTGCAGCCTTAATCCAGCTTGTTCTAGGGGTACCTTCCAGCCATTCTCTCCAGGCATCCTTCTTTCTAAAAAACCACCCAAAACCCTGGGGAAACAGCTGGTCTTTGAAAAGAACGATGGTTGAAAAGAATGGGGAATCAACCCCTAGACTTGTCTCAAAATGCAAAGGCCCCATTTCCACCCTCGAGCTTGGAACGCCAAAGCAAACCCCAAAGCTTGCTGGCAAACATACACCCTTCGCCGCCAAACAAGCACATAAATGTCCGACCCCAAAAGCAACCCAACAAAAACAAACAAACAAACAAAACAACAGACACCAACTCCACAGGAACCACCACCCAACATCACCCAACGTACGGACACCCCCCCCCAAAGGCCCAAAGGCCCAAAGATGCCCAAAGGCCCAGCCCGAGCCCGGGGCAGTCCCCAGCAGCATCCAGCGCCGGCATCAGGCCGTCGTCCTGCAGCGCCTCCTCACGGCTTTGGGTCGTTGATCGGTGGCTGGGTCTGGAGGAGTCCCTTTAGCCAGGGGCCGCGCTTGTTTGGGCTTCTTGTTTTTACCCCCCGCCTTTTTCTCGTGTTTTTGTTTTTCCTTTAAAAAAAAAATGGTGTTGTTTTTGTTTGGTCTCTTATTTTTTGGGGGGTGGGAATGAAGAGGAAACCACCAACGCAACATGCCGTTTTGAGTGTCCCGGGCTTGAGAACCAAGGCACGCTTTTTGAGGTAGCCACTCACTTTGGGGTTCCAGGAAGTGCGGAGCCAAACCACACAGCCGGAGCACGGACAGGAAGCCAAGGAAACCTAAGCTCATGGCTTCAGCCTCTGCCCTCCGGCCCTAGATAGACCCTGGGGGCAACAAAAATAATATGCCCTAGACATGTCATCTGGGGGTTGGTCCCAAAGCTCCAGACGGAGTCTTCCGTTCGCTCGCTCAGACGGAACCCTCTCTGTCCAGCTCGGAGATGTCTCCCACGTGGGAAATCCTGGGCACATCGGCTCAAAGTTGTTCAAGGCAATGGGACCGAGGCCAAGGAAAATCGCAACTGCTTGGTCCGGTTAGACACCTACTGTTAGAACAGCTCTCTTTCCCTCCTTTGGCCGTGGTCGCTTGGTCACCCTTTTTTCCGTAGTGAGACCCTGGTTTCTGATGATTCCCCAACGTCAATACCAACAAACGTTATGGCTTCAACCATGGTTTCCACGAAGAGGATTTCGCAACCATCCACAGTGGCACCCAAACCGAATGGATCTGACTCCACTTTGGTATACTTCTTGCTACTATGTCTTTGGACGATTTTTCTGATTTTTTCGTGGGTTCGGTTGATTTTTAGCCGTCGGCCTGGTTCACCAGCCAACTCTCCGCAGCCCCCGCGGCGAGAAGCCCAACAGACCAGAAACACCAGAACGAAGCGAACAATTGGGAACCCCGAAGCGGAACGGTCTCCGCGGGGAAAACCCCCAAAACCCAAAACCCAAGAAACCGGAAAACTCGAGGCCGAGGCATTCCCTCACCATCCATTGGGCGCCCCGGGCTCGCGCTGGCCCCAGAGCCACAAGTTCTCCACCGCCATGCCACCCGGAGGCACCTCCCCGCTGCCTCACGACACGCGTGGTTTTAGACACCACCGAACCACCCGAACCACCACAGGGATCCTTTTTGGCAAATGGATGGATTTCCCCTGGTAAATGGAATGAAACCCATCTAAACCAGTGGAACCCATCTATTTCTAATCAAGCTGACCTGAAAAGGACGCCCATGCCTCCCACCCACACCTCCCATCGAAGAATGGCGTGACTTCTTTTTGGGGGGTGACCCCCCCACCCCCGGCAATGTTTCTTCTATGTCAGGATGTGACAAAATTGGACAAACATGGATGGTGGGAACCCGGCATGGGATGTTCAGCTCAGATTCGGCAGCTGGAGCACCCTGTTTTGGCTGGATGGCTCACACCATCGCGACGCTTAGAGCGTAGCCTGCGCCTATGCATGCCTGCGCATGCCTATGCTATGCATGCCCAAATGCCCTTGCGAGGTGGGCAAAAATCGGCAACCGCGGCTTATCCAAAACATCTCTGCAACCAACACGCCATCCTAAGATCAGGACTCAACTAGGATGTCCTCAGATTCCCCGCCAAAAACTGACTCACTTTTAGTGGGGCCAATGGAAACTCAACCACCAAAAAACAACTAAACACCTAAGGAGCGAGCCGGATTCTGGGCCGAGATGACTTTGGCTTTAACGTGCCCCCCCACCGCCCAGTGGGCTCCTACCATCCACTTCCGCGTGACCGCGTGCGCGTGCCGCCCTGGCAAAGGACCAATTCCGCCAGCTTCGCTGGCCGGTCTATGCCCTTCAAGGGCTATTTTTCGGTGCGGGCGTTCCGGCTTTAGGCGTTCAAGAAAACAACAACACCACCCGTTCTCATGGTTTTTGCCGGGACGTGGCCAAATCTTGCTTGATGGGACAACGGGACCGGATCGCCATGTCTTTCACGAGGCTGTATCGCCTAGTCGTGTTTCATCGGACCATGTCGCCAAATCTTGCCTAATGAGACTTGTTTACGTCGCCAACTCTTGTTTCATGGGACTGCATCGCCACAGAACTTGGCGGCTTCGTGTCGAAAAATCTCTCCCGCGAGTCATGCTTCCTCCACCTCGATGTCGATATCTACCAGGCCAGGGATCGCGGTCGGACTGCGGAAGCTGCGGATGTCCAAACGCGGCGGCTGAGGGATGTGCGTCGTCGGTGGCCTCGGGCTTGCCGAACATGGGCGAGAATTCGGCACTCAGCTGCAACCAGTGACCCAAAAAGTCGAAAAAAAAACAACTCTATTTTATTTTTGGGGGCTAACTCAGAGGTGTATTTTTTTTGGAAAGTAGATGGCCCTGGTAAATGGAATGAAACCAACCTAAACCAGTGCCATCTGTTTCTAGCCAAAATGACCTAACAAGGACACCTATGGGCGTGAAGCCGTCAAACAAATAAGAATTTAGGGTCAAGGCATATTACCCTTCCATGGGCTATCTACATGTTGCCCTTCCATGTTACCCTTCCATGGGTTCGCCCCCTATCTACATGACACTCACCTTGCCATATCTCGGTATGGTAGCCCGGATGCAAAAAGAGAGGCTTTTTGCAGCCCAGCTTTCCTATAAAGGGGGGGGTTTCCCATTTACGCTTTACAAGAACTAGGGGGTCAAATCTAAATCCAAACTACCAATTGAGCGTAACCTGAAAAACAAAACAAAAAGCGAAACAGCTAAACGGCTTGTTGATGGACCACAGATCTGGGCAAGCTACCATGATTTCAGGAGAAAAACACAAAACATAATGTGCAACGAACAGTAAAGTGGGCGTGTCCTGTTTTCAGGGCCCCCCGCATTTTCTTGTTGGCTTCCCTTTAAAACCAACCCCCAAAAAAAGGGTGGGGCACCCTCAATCAACAAATGGACACGCCCAAGTCGTGCAAAGCTCTCGCCGCTTTATACTCCAAGTGTCCTGTCCCTGTTCGAGCCGAAGGAGTACTCAGTCATCTGCGGCTCCATTGGCCTCGGGCGATCTGCATCTGGCCAAACTCCGCGTCAGGCGTTTCAGTTGGGATAGATGAAGCCGACTGGAAAACACGTTGATAAAACGAACGAACGACATACAAACCCAGCTGGAAAGCACGGGCATATTTCAATCATACAGATAAATTACCTACAAGCGCGGACAGTTTTCCCGGCCGAGGGCATCAATCAAAGGGACCTTCAATGGTGAGCACTTTGTCTAAGCTTGAGCTTTACCCCTTACCTTCACTCACCTGCCCAAAGGATCTGGAAACAAAGGGTTCACATTTTGGGGCCACTGCAAAAAGATCAAACTGGGGAAGCCAGGTGACAAGGCCGAATCGCTTTGGGCAGGGCCACAATTGGTCAAAAGCCCAATCACTTAGCAGTGAACATCCGATTCAATGCAACCGCTAAAATAGGTTCTAAAATGGGTGGTGAATTCACCTTACCCAAGATGGTACCATTGGTTTTGACAACCACTGCCAAATGGTTTTTTCCCCATTCATGCGGCGGCATGGGCGGTTTCGCCAACGCCAAGCCGCAGGGAGCTCACGTGGCTGACTTCCGAGACCGTGCTGAGACCTCAGCGACGCGTTCGCCACAACTGCGGGAGGAAACCCAAAATCGTATTTGAAGGGTCATCTCAGTAAGGTGGACCCCTATATTCAGTTTATTCAATTCGGGGTGTTCCTTGAATAATTTACCAAGCTGAAAAGGGTACCCGCAACAAGAACACCAGTTGCCCCGAAATATTCATCAACTCCAGTTTAGTCATAGGGGGATGGCGGCCCCTCCAAAAGTGGCCTGATTCCCCTCTAAACCCGGGGGCACCCCCGCATTGTTAAACTGGGGTTGATTAGTATGGGGCCAACATTACCCACAAACCAACTCCTTTCAAAATGGCACCCAACAGGTTGATGCTCAAATCCAACCCCTTTACAAAAAGAGAAAGAGAGGGA
Organism: Effrenium voratum; assembly: GCA_963377175.1. Taxonomy (NCBI): domain Eukaryota; class Dinophyceae; order Suessiales; family Symbiodiniaceae; genus Effrenium; species Effrenium voratum. The sequence continues at coordinate 286,352 of CAUJNA010003558.1, forward strand.
GAGAAAAAAAAAAACAAAAAAAAACGCGTGTGTATATATTTGAGGTATCAATATAGATATACGCAGATATGTGACGACAACCTTGGGCCTGGATCTGACTCCGAGTCTCTCCCCCGCTCCGGCGAAAAGTCTCTGAGGCTTTGGCCGGTCCCCTGCCGCTCCTCAGGCGGGCACTTTCGCGGCAGGCACCAGGTGGCTCGTCTTTGGAGTGGGTGCCGCCCGGTCTTTGTTTAGTGGGTCTTGAAGGAAACCGCGAGGAAAGTCGAAGAATCATATTTGCTGGGGGGATTCGTGAGTTGGAGGTGGAGTTGGATGGTTCTATAGGAAACCAAGCGGAAAACCGAAGAATCACATTTGTTGGGGGTCCCGCAAATAAAGACGCCCCAATGGCGGTCGGCTTCCTGGTTGGTTTGGATGGCTGATGGTTTCCCATTGAGCCCAAGCGTTCAAATCCAAATCAACCAATTAACGGCTGCCTAAGGGTTTGTCTCAACATAGGACTTGGAACCAGAAGAGCAATTGGTTTTCGTATCTTTTTCACTTCCCTTTCAAAGCAACCAAAAAGGGTGTGTGTGATTTTTAGGAGCCTATAAATGGGCAGTGTTCCTTTGGTTTCGGGGAAAAAACATGTCACTGTGCGAGTATGCCCCCCTTCAAATGGCAGTTTCAGTGGAGTGGTAAATTGCAACTTGGCAAATCCAGCGACCCCTGTGTTGAAGAGAAGTGACAAGGGGGTTGCTGAAAATCCGAGGGGTCGCCACTTTTGGGGGACTCCAAAAATGGTTGGCTGGCCATGCGTCATTTCGAAGTCTGATGTTGCCCAGAATGGGACTCGGCTTGACCCAAAAAGGGGTGGGCTTCACGGAGGGGGTTGCTCAAAATAGGGGTCCGTGGGGACCTCCAAAATGGCAGAGCACTTCCATGTTTGGCAGGCCCCTGCTGCTTCTCAAAATAGGGATGCAGGCCGAGCTGTTTCATGGTTGTTGTTGGGAAACATGTTGCATTGTTGCTTGTTGTGGTTTAGCGGGAAAAACTTAACTGCTAGAATTTAAATTGTTGCTCCCCTTCCAACGTCAACCAAGGTTTCCTGTTGGCTCCAGTGATCGAATCCCATTTTGATTGAAACCTCCATATGCATGGCGACGAAATAAGTGCAAGCGGTTTTACAGGGATCTCCACGTCTCTTTCCCTCACTGTTGTTGGTGTTTTAGGTGTTTTGGTTCTGTTCATGTTTAGCAGGGGAATGCAAACAAATGCTACCATACAAAGGGTTGTAAGAATACACTTCCCTGTTTGGCGATTTGCGCGTCACCTTTGGGCAAATCTTCGAACGGAGGCAACCCTGAAAAGGCATCTTGTCAGCCTTCTATTTGGTGGTTTGGCTTTTTGGACCTTAGAACCCTTTGGCTTCAATCGGAGCCCGGGGCTCAAATCCCCAACGCACCCATCGAGGGGCGCCCGATTTTGGTGGAAACGCGCCTCCGACGCCGGGTATTTTGCCGGGCGTCTAATCTTCTTGGCATCGGCTTGTCCCAGGCTTTCTTGGCCTTCCGCTCGAGCAGTGCCTGCGCTTGCGTCTCCTTTCAATTCTTCGGTTTAGTTTGCAAAGAAGCAGCAGGGTTGTGGGATCAAGGGGTTTATCCCCACTTCTGTGATACAAGGGAATCTCCCCCTTTTTATGGCAGGTCTGTCTGTGGGAAGCCCTTTTCGTTGTATCACAGAAGTGGTCGTTTCCCACCGCCTTGCAAAGCAGTTGCTTTTAAAAAAAAACCGTACAACCCCCCCAAGTTTGAGACGGTTTTCCGAAAGGCGACGTGCCCGCTGGCTCAGCTCGACCTTCGAAGACACTTAACTCGATCATTTTTGGTTATCAGTCTTATTCTCACTCTTAGTATTAGCATTATGCCGTTTACGTAATTGTTTGACACCAAGTTGCGGGGGGCGGTTTAGGCCCAACTTGGATCTGGCCCAACTTGGATCTTTTGAGCTATGCTTTCCCCCGCCTCGAAATGCGTTCGGAAGAGGCCGAACCTGAGCAAAAGGAAGAAGCTCGGCGCAAGAAGCAGAAGCTGGGTCTGTCGAGGGTATTTGGGTGAGGGAACCCGTTTCAAGTCCTGCAAGGGAAGTTTTGGGCCCTCCCCGTGAACTGCCTTTGTTGGAGAACGGTAGTAGCAAATGCACAACCTCCGACAGATGCGCCGGACAAAAGCACTGCTCGAAGCCGACCAAGCGATGAAAAGGATGGAGTTGGCTGAATTGAAACGACCGAAGTCCCCCCATTTTCAAACCTCCCCAAAGTTTCCAGGCCACGAGGTCTCGCGCTTGGCCAAGGCGCAAGGCCAACACGGAGAACTTCTCCTTGCCGCCCTGCGGGGTTGGATGTTTGGCCCCAAACCATGGAGAGGGTGCCCAGTTACAACTAGTGACCCGGTTTTTTGGGGCTGACATCAACCATGTTCTTTTCTTAGCCGGGACGCCGCCAAACAACAGCTTCTGGAAAATCTAAAATGCTGTTAAGATCTTTTCTTCAGTTCTTGGTTGGATGGAAGCCGGAGCGCTAGCTATAAGTTTTGCATCCAAAACACCACCACCACCCCACCACCACTCCACGCCACTGTCCCTCAAAGGCTGAAATCACGTGTCCACAAATCCTAGCTCATAAGTTGTTTGCAAAAATCCCAAATGGCCATGCACATGGACCTCTACAATCAGCCCCTTTATTTCCCGAAAAAATCGGAAAATCCGCCTGCGCCACCAGCTTGCTGATGTTGTCCCTGGTCTCCGCCACCTCCCGCGCCTCCAGGGCGATGATGGTGCGTTGCCTGCCGCCGCAGGAAAGGCGAGCGAGCGCCGCACGACGGCCTAGAAATGGCCGTGTTGCAAAATACGGGGGGCCCCCAAATTGGGCGACCCCACATTGTTAACCTTCTGGGCGGGGGGGGGGGACCTAGAAGATGGGTGGCGAGAAAGCACTAGCAGCGCGCGGCGGCAAGCGTCTCCTAGCAAGTTCTCTGAGCAAGTTCTCTGCACAAGTTCCTCTGAGCAGGCCCTCTGCGTGCAGCGCTGACCACAACAACGTGAGAACGAGCACAACTGCCGATCCGGACCCGCGACGGTGCACTTCGCGCAATACTTTCGTGGTCAAAAGCTGCCGTCTGCCCGCGTTCCGACCCAAAAAAAAACGTGTTTTTTGTTTGCCGCCCCGAGGGTCCCGCGCACACCGCCAAGGCAGACCTAAGCCAACAGGGAAACCCCTTAGTTTCAGCCGGCCTTGGAGGCGCCAGCATCTTTCCCAGCGCACGAAAACCGAACAGAACCCACCAAAGCCTCAAAACTCTTCCCAAAACTGGGACCCTTCCCACCGAACCAAAATATACATATTCAGCATGATAATACCTGTGTTTCCTTTGGCTTTCCATCCATGGAAACCAAAAAAAAATCGGTTCCTCGAGTTCCCGCGTTCCTCGCACCGGGCCCCTGGGATTTTGCAGGGCTTCCTAGATTTCCTCTTAAAACTTCACCCCCCCCAAAAAAAAACCGCCGGAAACCACCAAAAAGTCGGCCCAACCACCAAAAACAAATACTAAACAGTTTGCCAAACCACCAAAAAGTTGGCCAGTTGAGCTTTGATGCTTCAAACCCCACCTTTGAAAGGGACAAGGGACCCGTGCAACGTCCTCCCCGGCCTTTGGGGGTCCACGTACTCCACCACGCCGTCCACGGAGGGCGCTTCCGGCTCTGCCCGGGCCTTGCGGCTGTGGAGCCTGCGCCGCGCGAATTTTCCAAAGGAACGGCTTTTGTTGGGCTTCGACCCCCAAAAAGGCTGCGGCTTCCCCTTGGTCGCCCGTTACCGGCTGAGAAATCCGAAGACATAAAATTGCGAAAGGGGGAAATGTTCTAGGGGTCGATTGCTTCCAGGGAAAAAACACCTACAAGAGTGCATCATCCTGTAGGTGTTCCTTTGAAACGAACAGGTTGCAGGGCCTGATTCCTTTTCCATTCTTTTCAACCGTGGTTCTTTTCAAAAACCGGGTGTTTCCCCTGGGTTTTGATGGCTTCCTGAAAAGATTTCGGATCCCTGGAAAGAATGGAAATGGAAGGTACCCCTAGAGTTAGCTTTTTGGGCTTCGACCCCAAAAGGGCTCAGCCCCCCTACTTTCGAAAATATCCATTTGCGGGTGGACCAAAAGGTCCGTGAAAAGAATCGGATGGCCATTGGTTGGGAAACCACTCGAAAGATCCTAGGGGGTGAGTCTTTTTCCACTCTTTTCAACCATCGTTCTTGCCAAAAACCGGATCCGTTTCTGCCGGGTGTCCGGAGGTTTTCTAGAAAGAAGGATCCCTGGAAAGAATGGCGAAGGTTTCCCTAGATTAAAGGCTGCGGGTTCCCCTTGGTCGCCCTTTCAAACCGGCTGAGAAATCAGAAACCGGGGTACCCTCAACAAAGTGGCTTCGGGTTGCTTCTCTTGGTTGCTCTTCTGAACCACAGAAAAGAAGGTTCCCTCAACAATGTCCCAGCTAAACCATCAAAAAAGGCGCCACAAATCAGAGGTACGTACCTTCAAAAAGACACACCCATGCGGTGTTGTTTGAGACCACGTGTAGGGGCTGGTTTCAATAAAGGTAAACCAACAGGAAACTAACAGGAAACCAACCGTGTCTGGGCTGTGCTCGGATCCCCTGCTAAAAGTGTGAGTTGTGGTGGGTGAAATGGAAACCCAACCACTAGACCAACTACAAACGGAGCCGGATGGCCGGGACCCAGAAAATTGCGTCACGAGGGTGCAACTTGTTTGGGGAGAGGCCAAAAGGCCACATGTGAGGTGAAAAGCCGCTGCCAGGTTTTCCCACCAGCCCCGTGACACCTCTCCCCCCTCTTTCTAACACCCCTCCCTCCCCCATTTTCGGTTGGGATCGATCCCCCCGCCTGGTGATGCCCAGGCAGATGGCTCCGAAGAAGAGCGCAGGCAAAGGGATCGCCAGCAGCCAGCTCAGCTGGGTGTCCGCCCCCCGCTCCGGGCGGTCCCGTGGCAGCTCCAGAAACTGGAACTCCTTGCTGGAGCCTCGGGAGATATGGCCGTGGTGGTCAACACCGTTTTGGGATCGCATTTTGGTTGGTAGGTGAAATCACCACCCATTTTACGACCTATTTTAGTGGGGATTGAATCAGATGTTCACTCGGGGTACGGGAGTTTAACCCATGGCCATATGGCGACCCAGGCCTTGTTTTTGGTGGGAGCTTGCTTGCTGCAACGACCCCCCTGCAAAAAGTGAACCACTTTTTGGGGGTTGAGTGGAAAACACCTTGAATTTCAACCAAAAGTTAAAGTCTAAAGATCCAACCCAATTGCAGTCAAGGGAGATATGGCGAAGGCCGGCATTTTGTTTGGTCAAGAGGAGGATGATTTGGGTCCCGGAAATGCTGATGTTCCTGGTGGGTGCCCAAGTTTAAACCTACCTAAAAGGGGAACCTGGGGAAAAACCAGATTGGACGGAGCCCAACATCATGTCAATGGTGGTGGGTTCCAACTTTAAAACCTTAAAAAAAGAAGGAAACCTCAAAAACAAGCACGCGCGCCGCGCAAACAAACAGAAATGGAGAAAAGGAGGGTGCTGAGAATACACCAACCGCAAAATGGGAACCTCAAATACAAACAAGCAAGCAAGCCAGCAAGCAAGCCAGCAAGCAAACGAACAAACAAACACACCACCACGCCCAGAAAGCTCTCTCCGCTCGTGATTCGTTGACCGCCTAAACCAAAAAAAAAACAACAACAAACTCCAAGTCCGAGGAACCAGATAGCATTGTTGGACAACCCCAGCCCTCCCCCCCAAAAAAAACAAAGGGAGAAAACAAAAAGCACGGGCTCTTCCTCCGCGGAGCCCACTCGCAGCACCCCGGCCGGGGTGGGGAAGGGCCCGTTCTCCGAGCAGTTGCTGCACCAGCACAGGGCGTAGTGCCCCGGGGCCGCGCGCACCAGGCCATCGCCCCAGGTGAAGCGGGTGCCGTTCTCCGTGGCGGGCTCCGTGACTGCTGAGTTGGGGATCCCGTCTTGGAAGGTGCCGGGCGCCATCTCCCTGGACCGGAGGCGGATGAAGCCAGGCTCTTGTTTCAACCTCCTGGCCTGAGGTTGAAGCTAGGGTGATGCGTCTTTTTGTAGCCCCCCCCAAAAAAAAGAAAGTAGAAAGAAGAAACAGGTTTCCTGTTGGTGTCCGTTTAAGCTTTAAACCCTCAAAAACAAAGGACTCAAAAAGAAGCGACACACTGGGGAACGGCAGCACGGCACAAATCAAACCCTTTGGCCAACTACCTGTCGAGTCCGTACAGGGGGACATTCAAGCAGGAACCCGTATTTGTTTTAACAAAAAGACATGTGCAGAGGCAGCTCCTTTTTGGGACATGGGCCCCGATTTGTTGGGCTCCATCAAAAATTGAGGCGAGCAACTGCCCAATTTTCTGGTTTAAAGTTAACCTCGGATTAATAAACCCCTGGCTGATTTTGATTGGGGGGCGTCCCCCTTAAACTGGGGATTCAGACCACTTTTGGAGGGAACACCACCCTAATAATGGCACGGGTTTATTAATCCTGGGTCAACATTCCTCTGGTTTACCCTCCCTTCGGCTCCCTTCGGCTCCGGCGGTATCGCCTGCAGCTGGTGCCATCCGGCACCACCAGCAGCCGGTCCCCGTCTTGCAGGCTGCTCCCATCCAGCTCCGGGATCCTCGGAATGCTCGGTTGCGACCGCTGCTCCCCTGCTAAAAGTGAATAACTTTTAGTGGTTTGATACGGAAACAAAGTCAACATCCAAGCAAAATGCACCAAAGAATAGATTCGGAGCTAGGCGTTCAAACCTGGATCAGCTTCCCTTTCTATTTGCAGCTTTCGTGGTTCGGTGGTTTAGGGGTGGTTTCCTATTTAACCTCTTCAGAACCACTAATCCAAACCACCAACTAGGGTCAAAGCATAGACCGGGAAAACCAAACCGGGAAGAAATCGAATCCCAAAACTGGGAAAGCTCGATGGAATTGCAGGTCCCATGATTTCATGATCAAGGCCACACAGTGAAAATCATGACTCCAGTTTAATTGTAGACCTAAGGAAAACCAAACCACCTTTCCCAGGAACCAGCCCACCAAGCATGTGTCAGAGGAACATTCACTTCTTGGTATCTTCTTGGAGCTCCAGGAGAAAGAAAGAAAGACAAAAAGCCGAAAGGTCGATTTTCGCCCCCAGGCCGCCCCGCGACGCGCGCAAATCCCCGCGACGCGCGCAAATCCCCGCGCCTCGCCTCCGCGCGCAACCCCGCATGCGCGTGAGCCAAGGAGCTCGCAGGGCTCCCACTCGAAGCAGCGGTACACCACCTCCGGCACGGGGCCCCCGAAGTCCAAGCGGCCCAGGGCCAGGCTGAAGTCCCGGGCCTGGGACAGACTGATTCATCAGCTTCCAGCCTCACTTGAGCTGATGGAATCCCACAAAAGCGGGGGTAAGGGGAAGTCACGAGCCTCAAGTCGGGACTGTTTCATCAGCTTCCAGCCGACTTCTTGAGCTTCTGGAATCCCCCAAAATGGCCGGGGGGCGGGGGGGGAAGGTAGGCACAAGGTGGTGGAAAATAACCGATTTTTCCATGGGAACTCAGGTCGCCGGGGTTAGCCCCTTCCAGCCGCACTTTCTTGACGTGGTGCAGAGAATGACCAAGGGTTTGGGAATGAATCAAACCGTTTTAGGGTTCCCTAAAAAGAAACCGTGGGGGATGGTTGAAAATGGTTCAAAGGGGGTAGGTACGCTACGGGGGGTTCTTTTCGTGTTCCTTGGGGAGCCTTCGGGAAGCCCGCACAATGAGTGGACTGGTCCAAAACGCTCCCGGGCTTCCCGCAAACATATCGGGTTTAATCACACTTTCGATTTACCACGAAAATGGTCAAGCCCCAAAAAGTGACTAAAGTCCAGAAACTCCTGGTTTTCTTTTTGGCTTCCCTTTGAACTCCCCCCTTCCTCCACGAAAGGGTCCCATCATGCGGACGGACACGAATGCAGGTTTCCTCTCACGTGAGCAAGTCAGTCAAATGGCTTCCCCTATTTCAGCCTCCCTGGCGGTTGTGTTTTGGGAGCTGGGAGCTGGGAGCTCGGCCCCAAAAACCTCCCATCTAGCCCTCTCCCAAGCCGGTTCAAATCCACAGCCCAGCCGATTCCGAGGGTCCCACTTCGGTTTTCTCTGGGGAGGACCTGCCAAGAAAATCGGCAGTACGACCAAAAGCCAAACACCGGAAAACACAAGTTACAAGGACGCCACTTCTCTGTGGTAGCTGTGGGACAACATCTACTTCACGGTTGGTATGCGGCTTATCCAAGTCTTGCCAGGTAACTGGTGCCGGGTTTTGTCCATCCGCCGTATTGAGGTGGGGTGGTTTCTTCTATGAGTGTCCCCTATTACTGAAAATGGCCCCAAAACTTACATCCACACATACACACACAACTACATGTCACATGGGTGTGTCTCGCTTCGAGGGTATCCCTTCCTTCGTTTTTGAAGGGAATAATAAAAGGAAAGCCACAAGATTCGTAGGTCACGTTGCCAGGAAACGGGGTCAAGCACACGGCCTCCATCTATCATGGCATCGCAGCGCGGTCCCTCTTGCCCCCCCAGTGAGCCACCCAAAAGCAAAACGACACAGCCGGATCTTGGTCAACCCCTCCGCACTTCTTGTGGGTTGAACTCGAAAAACCCTTGATTTCTCCCGCAAAAAGGTGAGAAGTCTAGAGACCCAACCCCAAAAACAAAACAAAGAGGCATGTGGCTGCGGGGAACTCACACTGGCGGTTGCGCGAAGAACCACGAATCCCTCCGCCCCGCCTGCATGCAGGTGTTCTCCTCGGGGCACCAGCACACCTGGTATGACACGCTCTGGGCCGAGGCAGGCAGCAAAAACCTCGGCCGGGCGGAGAATGGGTCGCTCAAGGTGGGAGAGGGTGGAGTTGGGTGGGGCTGGTGCCTTGGTGTGCTAAAATGGACTGGACTGGGAAGGGGGGGGGGGGTGAAAATCCTGGGGGTTGGTTCCAATTCCATTCTTTTCAGCCATCGCTCTTTCCAAAAGGATCCGCTTTCCCAGGGCCGGAGGTTTCCGGGAAGATCCGGACCCGAAAGAATGGGGAAGGTACCCCTAGAGGCTCTGGCCAGTTTCCGAGACATAAAAGGTGATCACCTTTCGGGACCAAAAGAGGAAGATAGGAAAAACCAAAGGGTCAAAAGGTCGGCTTGGACGAGTGAGCTGGCTTAGTGGGAAACGACCAGCGATCCAACCCAAGAATCAGTGTGCGTTCATTTGGTGTGTGTATGGGTGTTTTGGAACAAACTTTGAAACCATACAAAAGATGGTACCCTCAAAAGCAGACACATCCAGCCATCAGTTTTTGGACCCGGGGAAAAGTTGTAGGTGCAAACAACAAGGACGGTGCTCATGTGTTTGCAACTTAGGCTCAAAATAAACTTGTATTAAAACTCTTATCCCAAGTTGTTTTCATTGCAAATCCAAGCGGCGGTCTTCATAAGCATGAGGTCCCTCAATAGCATGCCCCTTTAAGTGTATGAGGCCGTTTGCAAACGAAAGTAGTGGTAGTAGTAGTAGTAGTAGTAGCAGCCGCAGTAGTTACTAGTAGTAGTAGTAGTAGTAGTAGCAGTAGTAGTAATTAGCAATAGTAGTAGTAATAGTAGTAGCAATAGTAGTGGTAGTAGTAGTAGCAGCAGTAGTAGTAGTAGTCATAGTAGTAGTAGTAGCAGCACCAGTAGTAGTAGTGGTGGGGGTGGTGGTAGTAGCAGTAGCAGTAGCAGTAGCAGTAGCCGTAGTAGTACTAGCAGCCAGCCGCAGTAGTAGTAGTAGTAGTAGTAGTGGTGGTCGTCGTAGTAGCAGTAGTAGTAGTAGTAGAAGTAATGGCAATAGTAGCAGTAGCAGTGTTAATGATTATAGTTGTAGTGGTCGCAGTAGTAGTAGTGGCAGTATTACTAGTAGTAGTAGTAGTAGTAGTAGTAGTAGTAGTAGTAGTAGTTGTTGTTGTTGTTGTGGACCGTAGTAGTAGTTGTAGAAGTAGAAGTAGTAGAAGTAGAAGTAGAAGTAGTAGTAGTAGTAGTAGCAGTAGTAGTAGTAGTAGTAGTAGTAGTAGTGTAGTAGTATTAGGCATGTGGGCCAGTGGCCTTGAATACGCCTTGGAGGCTACGCGGAAGCAAAATTGCTGGGATCTGCAGAAAAAAGAAAATGCAAAATACAGAAATGGGCCACTCCTGCTGCAAGCAGTTTGGGGGCATCTGCGGGCTGCGCGCGACTTGCGCGAAAACTTGTTCATCTTTAGGCATGGTGATGATGGTGATGATGATAATGATGATGATGAATCACTGTGTCACTTCACTTGCGCTTTACTTGCACGGCCCCATGTTTGACTTGCGCGGCCGCTCCTGCAACACACTCCTGCCCTTCAAATTACAAGCGGCGGTGCAGGTGATTTGATACGTCCAAAACGCCTGGGATCATGCCTTACATTGACACATACAACGGGTTTTCGTTTTCGGCTCCTTTCCCTTTGAAACTAAAACTCAGCTTCCCTCAAAGTGGGTGGCTCGCGGCCTCGCTTGGAGGTTCCCTCGTGGCGTGCGCTGAGGTTGTGGGGTTTCACCCTAGTTGCCCCCCAGAGACAGCTCAAATCCCACAGTTGAGGGGCAAGCTGAAACACCCGAGCCTTAATCCAACATGTTCTTGCCGGATCCAATTAAGTAGGTTTAAGATCGAACCGAATGTGTACAGGACCTGTGTGCCCTAAATCAGAAATCCCAAAAATCCAGTTGTCTTTACTTGTTCACCTGCTTTCTCTAAGAAAAAGGCAAATATCCAAGGCCAAACACATACACACACGCACACACACCCACCCCCACCCCCACCCCCACCCACCCACCCACCCACCCACCCACCCACCCACCCACCCACCCACCCACCCACCCACCCACCCACCCACCCACCCACCCACCCACGCACGCACGCACGCACGCACGCACGCACGCACGCACGCACGCACGCACGCCAAAACAAAAAGTAACTTCCTAAAGATGTTCCTTAAGTTTTTCCTCACTTGCTCCTTAGGGGCCTGGAACTTAAAGGACCTTTTGGAACCATGAGTTTAAAAGCTCGGCTTTGGCAAACGAGTTTCTCAGAGTCTTGACATTCAGGTAGAGTTTTGCTTCTTAGGGTGTCTAAAAACACAGCAAACAAAACGGGAGCCCCGTCGTTCTTGACCCTCGCCTCAGAACCCCCTACAACAGGTGGTTTCCTTATGGTTTTCTCAGAAAACAACAGCCCGCAACGAGTGGTGTCCCTCAAAAAGACAAGAATGCCACACCCAAATCCAACCCTCCCATTGGCTTAAAATTGCTGGAGAATTACACTTCACATGGAAGAGAGACCCACTTGAAATAGACAGCACCTGACAGGGACCTGGTCCCTTCAAGAGGAAATGTCATCCAGGTACCTCCCCACACATGCTTGACGTTGGAAGGGGAGCAAAAAAAATAAACTTTAAATAGCAGCTAAGTATGGATTTCCCACTAAACCACAACAAGCAAAAGTGCAAAATGTTGCCCAACAACAACCATGCGCAAGTGTCATGGGAAAGTGGGAGGAAGGCTTTGTCTTCGAGGGTACCCCTTTCGTGGGTCCTAAATGGCACGGATCCATTTCCTGAAGCGACGAACTTGTGGGTTGAATACGGAAACTCAACCGCACCAACTAAGAAACCCAAAAAAAAACCAAGGAACCGTGTTCTTTTTTATACGGAAACTCAACCACTGGAGAACCCAAAAAAAAGAACCTCAGGGAACCGGAGGATTCCCCGGTGACAGAACCCCTTTCGGGCCGCGAAACGTGGTCCCGTCATGGAAGGTGGCCACCGACATAGCGCCTTCAAGGAAGGTGGCGCTCTCCGGGATGCCCTCCCCACACTTGGTGAGAAGCATCACCTGCGATCTGATGGCTCCCTTTGGGAGGGGGGGCTCCTAAACGGAGGGGGGGGGCAATTGGGGCATGTGTCAAACCAAAAAACAACAAAGAAGCACCAAAAAATGGGGAGGGGGGGGGGGTGAGCACAGGGGAGGGGGCATTGGGGCACGCGCGCGCTTCAGCTGCGGGCTCCCGATACTCAGCTTCCCTCCAACCCGCAGGGGGCATTTGGGGCGTGGGTCAAGCTTCCAAGGGTTTCTTTTTAACCCGACCTTAAAGGGTCAGCTTCCCGGGCAAAAAGAAGGAACAAAATCTGATAGAAGCCACAAACCCGAATGCAAAAACGGGCTGAGGCTTTTGGGCATGGGTCAAGCCACAGCCCAACACATTGTGGTTTCCCAGCGGCGTCTCTTTAACCCAACCTTAAAAGTCAGCTTCCTTCGCAAAATCACCAATCCAATCCACAAACTAAAGGTAACTTGTTTGTTGTCCAACGAATTTAATGGACCCCATTGGTGGACATCATTTACTCTACAAATTAACGGAAGGAACGCACAAAAAGGGGTCCGATTCCCCAAAAGGAGATTCCGATGCTAAAAATGGACATGAAACTGGGGAGTAGCTGGCTCCAAACTCCTCTTTTTTGCCCGAAAAGCGACCATGTTGTTGAGAGTGTTCGGGTGGTCGGCCAAGTTCGTGTTAGCCACTTGGGATATTCCCCCCCAAGGTTACTCCCAGTGGCGGGGCCCCGGTATTAGGTGGGGAATCCGGTGTCCACCAAACGCTTTTGAGGGCAACTTCAGGCGGGCTGCAGGGAAACCACCTCGGCGTAGAGATATAAGGCGATCACCTTTTGGAAGCTTGACATGGTCCAGGGCCAAAAGGCGTGAAGCTTGACTCGCTTTGGGCTTTGGCGCCCGCGAGCTGACGAGCTGAGGCCCTGGGCGCCCGCCTTGTCGTTGTTGCCCAGGCCCTCCCCCTCGATCCCCGAGATGTTGCACAGCTGCCCCAGCTCGCAGAAGAACCGCTCCGGAGAATAGGTGGGCCACTTGATCTGCAGGATGCCCGCGTAGCTCAGGTACTGCGAAGGCAGGGTGCAATCAGACCCGTCGCTGCACCAGCACAGCCGATATCTCCCAGGGTTGGAGATGACCCGCTCCTGAGCTGCACTTCGGCATCCTTTTGCTGACCGGCAAACAAAAACGCCACCGCAACGCAAATAATACCAAATAATGCCTCCTGATTCCTGGGCCCATCCTACTTTCTTGGGCGGCGTCACCCACGAAAGTGATCCGGATCGATGAACCTCCTGGCGTAATGGCGCGTCTCGTGAGGCCAGTTTCGCAGTTTGGGGTTGCATCCCAAAGTGAGAAGCCCTGGATAGCATCCCATTCCCCATTCCTTTCAGGGGCATTTGGGCTTGTGAAGCAGGGGAGCCCGAGAAAAAACGGGGTGCTCTGCTTGGCTCGGACAGCCAGAAGACGTTGAAACCGAGAGCACGCTGTCACCAAGGAGAGCACAGAAAGAAGGAACGACGGCCAGAGCCGAGAAGAAGGCAAGAGAGCTCTAGATGACCTGTATCACGCGACAGGAGGAGGTGTTCCCAGGGCACCCCCTGATCCAAAAAGAGACCATCTTGCGAGGTGTGTCTGGGGGGTGTCTCCCAGGAAAAGTTCTACGAAAACCAAACAATTGCCTCATTTATCGAGCAAACGGATTGGATGCGCTTTCTGTGGTTTCCCCATGTTGTTTGGCTAGTTGTTCCTCCTTTAATACTCTTTTAGTACTTCCTGTTGCTTTCCTACAAGGGTGGATCCGCAAAACCTCATCCAAGCCGTTTCCTAGCAGTTAGGTCCCCCTCTAAAAAAAAAGAAAGGCAGACCTGGCGAGGTCCAGGTCGAGGCGCAGAGCCCCACTGGAAGTGGTGCCCATCTGCGGAGGGCAGGGACTGGCCATTCCTCGGTGGCGACATCTGCTCCCCAGGTGAAGTGACTCACTTTTAGTGGTGTGTCATACGGAAAACCTAACAGTTCAATGGTTTAACTTTTAGTTTAATGGATTAACTTTCAATGGTTTAATGGCTTAATACGCAAAACCCAATAGTTGGATGAAAAAGTGAGAAAGTCCTAACATCCCTTGGCAAAATGCAACACAGATTCCTGGGCATGCCCACCGGCGCCGCCGTGCCGCACTCCATTTCCGCCACACCCAGCTGGCTGGCGGGCGGCAAAGTGCCTGAAGATCAGATCAGGCAAGCCAAAAGAAGCACCAGTGTGGTTCGGTTGGAGCCCCAACGTGGCTCACCGGCTTTCCTTTGGGTTGCCCTTGAATTCCACACAAAACAACTTGTACCCTGAAAAAAGATAGTTTTGAGTTGGCACCCTGCTTTGGGGCGGTTCAAAGGGGAAACCAAAAGAAAAGAACAAACAGAGTCCTACACTTTGTACTCTTGGCTCGTTGCGCAACGAAACGAGGAGCAGAGTCAAAGAGCAGGTTAAGAAGCTTATGTCGCATTGCTCGAAGGAAAGCTCAATAGGCAAAAGGGCAAACAAGTCGTGAAACACATATTTCCACAACACCGTTTACCAACAAGTATGGGTGCGTCTTCTTTTAGAAACCCCCCCTTTCTCTTTTTTTGGCTTTCCTTCAAAACCCCTCAACCAATCACAAAACAAAACAGTAAACAGGTGCCCTCAAACAAATGAATGATTCTTTAACAGCCAAAGGAACACAACACCGCTCAGTATGTTGTTTGTTTGTGCGTTTCTTTTTTTGGGGGTCTCTCTGTCCAAAAGACACACTCATATACTCATTTGCTGGATGGAACACCCAAGTACGGTTACCTGCCGGTCCCATCAGAGGTGACTAGATTCCCCCAAGCCAAAAGTTGATCAACCCACCTGTGGTTTCCATTGAAGCCGCCTCTTTGAGAGGTTCCCTTTAAAGGGAACTGCCTCGGACACCCAAAAGAAGCGCGTAAGCGCCGTAGCGGCGTAGCACGGGGCCGGCCTTCCACGTGGGCGATCTCGCACTGCCGCATCCGGACGCAGCGGAACTGCTGCGCTGCCAAGGGCAGCACCGCGGGGCCCGTGACGATGAGCCGGCCGATGGGCACCAAGTAATCCTCGACAACCAAAAACTTACCCCTTAAAACTCCCTGCGCCCTGGGGAAGTTAATCTTTCAGAGACATATAGCCCATGTTACCCAAAAAGTTGAAAAGTTGTGTTTTTAAGAGGTAAGAAAAGGACACCTATGGAACCAGTTCAAAGGAAAAACCCGTTCGCTTCCCATTTGCTTCTTCCATATCTTTTGGCATTTCCTAATTATATGTGGAGCCGGGAATTGGGGTCCCTTTTGGGGAAGTAGATGGGCCTGGTAGTTGATTGAACCACCCGGTAAATCAGGAATCGCCCTCTATTGCTCAACCAAATCAACCAAAAGGACACCAATCGGGTGTAATCCTCGGACAACGCGAAAATCGAACACCTTCGGAAATGGAACCGAATGGAACCCTCAGAGCGGCTTGATGTTGACCCCGATTCTTTTTATAGAAGAAAAAACAGCCTTACGTATTAATACGGGGGACTTTCATGACTTTGGGCGGGGAACACCCCGCAAAATCAACTTCACCGGATCCGATCCGCCACACAAAAGTTGGGGTTTTGCCAGTTGAAGGGAACGTGAACTCACTTCCTGAGTGGATCGGCGAAAAAAGTCGAGATTTCCTACTTGCCAGGCCTCGGAGAATTTCACCACCTTTTTTTTAACTTACCCTCCTGTCCATGGAACCTGGCTGGGGAGTCCTAACGGGACACGCTCGGTGGGCAGAGTACCTGAACCAAACTAGTTCGCCTGGATCGTCAGTTGCTGCCTTTTTCCCAGAAACTGTCACTGTTGTATTTCTGGTAAAGTGTCCGGAAAAAAGCAGCGACTTGACTATCTAGGTATGATCATCGACAATTCTATGTGCGTGTTTGTTTCGCCCCTGATCTTCCTCCCCCCCCCACAGTTGCGACCATTTTGGGGGCAATCTCCCATGTTTAAGAGTATTCAATCCAAGGTCAGGTATTCCTTGGTTCTTGTACAGGCCAAATGGGTTTCCCACCCCTGGCCACCAAGCCACCAAGCCATCAATCGGAGGGTAGCTGCTAAACGGCAAGGCGTGGTGTCCACTTCCACTTTCCAGCTCCAAGCTGATAAAAATGGCCAGGGTGTCCCTTTCCAATTGGGTTTCCACTTGGAAAAAGCCATGACAAAATAAAATGAAGAAAGAACTATAACTTGAAGGAAAAAAGAGGGTGTCCACTTGGGAAAATCCAAGACAAGCACAAAAAAACCGCTTCCACTTGGAAAGCCAGCTTGGATCCAACCAAGACAATCCAAAAAAAAGATCCCCATTACCTGTGGCTCAAATGTACCCAACATGGCCCCCTTGGCAAATGGAACCGATGAGCCACCGCCGGGTGCCCCGTCCGAGGCGCGGCCGGGGACTTGCAGCCCACGGTGGTGGCGTCCGCCCCGCACCAGCACAGCAAGTAGGTCCCCGCGAAGGCCCACACCGGGCCCTCCCAGGACACGTAGCCCACCTAAGGCGCGAGGAAAAAAAAAGCGGGGAAAAACAAGGCGCGGGGTTTGTTTTGTAGCTCTCCCCCCCCCGCACAAAAAAAAAGACGGAACCCTCTGGGGGGGGGGGGAAGGCTTCGGGGCAAACAACAAAAAATACCCACTCTTTCTTGAACTTTGTTGTTCGTTCTATCCCCAATAGGCTCGGAACCGTCCGGAACTCCCTGAAAGCTGCGCCCAAACCACCCCAAAGCCTATCTGGGCAAGGACCCCGTAGCTTCCAGCTGTTGGGGCAACACAGAAGCTTCGGGTTTTCTAGACCCCCCAACCAAAAAACAAAAACGAGAATGGCTGCCCACCTGAAAGAAACAAAACCCGAGATGCGATGCACAAAAAACAAAGGCGCCTGGGTTTCAGGGACCCCCCACGAACATGAAGCTTCATTGATTCTCTTGGTTTCCCTGTCAAGCCTCAAAAATGGGTGCCGACTCAAAAAAGCACACGCCCATTTGCGCATGTGCTTTTTGAAAGGGTACCGGTTTTCGGTTGGTTGAAAAGGAAATGACACAGCAACCAAGCATGTGCCGGATTCCATTTTGACTGAACCCGTCACCCATGTTTTGTGCACACGTTTGTCCAGGAATCTCCGGAACTTTGGACGAGGGAGATCCATGAAGCTGGCTCGCGTGACGCGTGAAGGGCCGTATTGGCAACGCAGAGTCTCATGTGCTTGAAACATGACCTTACCCCTTCAAACTCCAAGCCCTGGGGAAGTTAATCTTTCACAGACATATAGCCCATGTTACCCAAAAAGTTGAAAAGCTGTGTTTTTAAGAGGTAAGTGACTCTAGGGGTTGCTTCCAATTCCATTATTTTCAACCATCGTTCTTTTGAAAAACCAGCTGTTTTTTTCCTGGGATTCTGATGGTTGGCTGAAAAGAAGGATCCCTGGAAAGAATGGGGGAAGTGTCCCCTAGAATCACCCCAAAGGATCTCGCAATTGATACCTAAATGACTTTCGAGGAATTCAAAGGGAGCAAATGCTTTTCCAAATGTTTGAGTGAGCCCGACCACCCGGCTTCCTGCCCCAAACGCATGGCGGACGCCCAGTTTCTATTTTACAGACTCCTTCTTTGGGGCATTGGATCTTAGCGCTGCCCAAAAGCAATGGGCCCTACTTGGTGTTCAACCAACTTTGCAAGCAGGTAATGTCCCCATGGTGACTGGGGTAACTGGGGCCAAGGTCCCCGTATAACCCAACAAGGCGATGTCTAAAACCAACCCAAAGGGGACACCCCTTCAATTAACGCCTATCCCAAAAAAACAGGCACCAACTCCAAAACGAGGGAACCGCTAAATGGAAAACCCCACCAAACACCAAAAAAGATCATTAAACAAACAAAAAAAACAAGCTAAGGAACCGGATGGCTGGGAGACACCAAGATCAGGTTCAGCCCCCCCTCCTCACGCCAAAAATCCTTCAGATCCCTCCCCCTCCCCAACCTTTCCCCGGCCCCCCTCGACCGCACCTTGGAGGAGGCCACGGAGAGGCCCATGTTGGGAAAGCCGTAGACCCCCCGGTCCGAGGCGTTGCCCGTGCCAGTTGGCGCAACCCCCGGCGCGCCTCGGAGAGAACGGAGGAGACCCCTGAGGGCAAAGGACGACGGAGCGTTTTTCGCACCAAAAAAAACGCACATAGACATACCAGACAGACATGAATAGACAAACTGCTACTAGAGACTAGGCAGAGATCAAAGAGACCTCTACATCTACATTGGCAGCGTCTTCTGTTTCATATAATTCATATAAATCTAGGTCTTCCAGTGGAGAGGTTAGAATAAGGGTACTATTTGTCTGTAGTCTATTTTAGTGGGGGAACCCTCGCAGGGCACTACTGGCGTCCCTAGAAATGCTTCCCAGGTACCACTTGCAATCCGGCCCTTCGGACCGCATCCTGTGCTTGGAACCCTTCATAAGCCTTGACTTTGGTCCACCTTCGGCAGACTTTGGTTCCGCCTTTTCGGTGGGATTCTTCACGGGCTCTTAGGAACAGGGGGCCGTAGCAAGCTTCACGGGCCCACAAAGAGGGGGCTTGGAGGAGTTGGTGGAAACTCATGTCAAGGACCACTCCTTGCCCAAATAATTACGCATGTCCGATGTACACGGGATGTTCATTCAACCTCGCAAAAACGCTTGGACGCTTTTCGAAATCCCCCGACGTCCCTTTGGATTGAAGGAAATGGCAAACAGCCAGCTTGCGGCTCCCGGCCCCAAACTTGTGCAGCTTCTCAAGCGGCCATGGTTGTCCCTTCGACTGAGGGGCCCTACACCACAATATCCATTTACGCCTCAAGCCCCCGATTTTCAAGCGACCATCCAAGCAATTCATGGAACCAAGGCGAGCAGTTTGATTGTACAAAGACAAGTGCATTTGGAGTTTCATGTCCCTACCCTTTGGCAAGCTGATTCTTAGTGGTTTGGTGTACTCTTTAGGCTTTGCACCGACTGACTCCAGGCAACGAGCGGTGCAAAATCCTGGACCCAAACCAACCCAAGCCACCCACAGAAAAACGATGCCAGTGTTCTCTCAAAAAATATTTGGGGGGAGTGCAGGTTGTCAAAAGCACTGGAAACCGGCAAGGCGGGTCCACTGGGTCCATTGATGTACGGCATCTGTGGTTCGGTTGGTCCCTTGCTAAAAGTACAGATCTCTTTCGGTGGGAGGTGCGAGAAATCCAACTCTGAAGTCTGAACCGGTACACGTCGATTCTCGCTGACACATCGCCCAGGTGGTTTCAAGAAGGAAACCAGACGTGAACTTCTGGAATTCTTCGCTTTCTCCTAAGCCAATGCTTCGTTGTTTTTGCCGCCACCTTGAACTTCGGACTTCTTCTCTTGATGGTGCTCAGCGCGATGAGTAGGGAATCTGGGAATGAACCGTTTTGGGATTCCCGAAAGGAAACCACCAGTTTCAGACTTTATACGGGTCATTCCCTCATTCCCACCACCAGTTGGATGGTTCATAAGGGTCATTCCATCTCTCATTCCCCGCATCTCTCGCACCGATCGCAAGTTTTGGCCCCAGAGAGGTGAGTCATAATCAAAACCGATCGGTACAAAAATGGTCGACCCAGAACCATACTTCAAGAATTAAGAAGGCGGCCGCAGCTATTTCTGGCCGGGATTCTCCCTACCTACCCTCCACGTACCCGGGTTTTGAGCGCGTGGCTCAGGTGGGTTTTTTTTCCCCTTCGCCGCCGAAAGCGCCAAAGGCGGAGAGCAGCTCCTGGGGGAGGTAGGGGCCATGGGTCATCCACCCCGCATCCGTCCAGCCGGGGCCCATCACCTCGGCGCCTGCAGCGTTTTTTTTTTTTTTCAGGTCGATCCAGGGAGTCGCCTTTGGGCTCCTTTTTCTTGATTTTTCGGCCTTCTCTGGTTGATCCAGGTATTCGTGCAATTTGCTTTTCACTTTTTTGGGGTCGGCCTTCCAACTACTGGCTTGGATTGGTTTTTGATGGCTCGGGGTGGGTTTAAGGGGTACCAGTTGATAGCCTCAGAACCCCCAGCCATGTACATTGAGGTGCCTCTGGAACATACCACAGCACAGGTGCGTGATTGGTAGATAGAAGCTATATATATATAAATACATAAAGTATGTGGGATAATTGTGGGATATAGGGGTACCTTTCCCAGATCAAGCTTTCCAATGTGGGGAAGCTTCTCAAAACAAGCATCTCCAGGCCTAAGCCCTTTTTGGAAGGGAGAATAAAGGCAATAAAAAATCACAGGGTCTCCTCCCTTCTGTTGCGGAAGCCGTTTCCTTTGTTGGGGGTATCTCAGCAAAGAAAGTGGGGGAGGGCCACTCACCTTGGGCTGAGTGCTCGTATGGGCATGAACTTTAATTGGGGACCCCTGGTGCACATCATTTTGGCGGGGGTTTTATGGTCACAAAACCGTTTCCAAGAATTCATTTGTCCAATTCATGGCCATATAATCATATAATAGTTTACGTTGGTGCAGTTGGTCCATTTGTCATCCAGAATGCGGGTCCCTGAATTCATCTGGGAAAATGGGAGATATCCCTCTAACAGCGTTCCCTCTTTTCTCGATGCAGGGGCTTGGGAGGGGCGACCGTTGCCTGAACATGGGCAACAGTTGGAAAATCAATGGAAAATCAAGGTCGATTTGGTCAATTCACTTTGAGCAATCATCCATGATTTTCCTGGAGAATTTGAATGCTCCGCGCGATCCACAAGAAAGGAGCGCAGTCATTCCAGAGAGGGAAAAAAAACACTTCTCGGGGCTCCCACGTGAATCTGCAAGGGGCATGGGTGTATCTTTTTTAAGGGGACCCCCCAAATTTGTGGTTGTCTGTTTGTTTCCCGTTAACACCCACAAAACAGGTACCCGCGAAGAACCGCACGCCTTGACAAGACCGAAACACTAGTATAGGCCCATTCGCATGGGTTTTCTCGGCCGGCGGACCCCTTGCGTGGCTGAACAGCCGCCCTCAAAGAAAAACCTAAAGGGGCCCTTGGGTTTGTTTAAGAAAGGACATCTTTAAGCCAGGGTCATGCCCGTGGAGAAATGAAGGACCGCCTCCTTCGCTTGTTTGAACCACTCCTGTTCACAAAAAAAATGTATTTCGAGTTCCCCGACGTTTAACGGGCCCATGGCCAGTTTGCTTCAAAGCCAATGTTGCAACCAACCCTGACAACCACCCTTGATCGATTCACGTTGCCTCCCTTGCCTGCGTTTCCCTACCTAGGAAACACAAATGGATTCCACAGGCAAAATAAGTCTCGAACCAACCTGAAACCAAATCCATCTGCTCCAACTGATCTTTGAAAAGAACACTTTAAGACTACACCACCACCACCACCCAAAACAAAAAACGCCACCCCCCTCACCCCCACTACAAAAAATAACACCGGCCCCCCAAAAACCGCCGCGCCCCCCAAACAAACAAAAACAGAACAACAAGAAATCAGGCGATCGGTTGAGCCACCAGCCCAGAAAAGCTGATCCTGACTGTCACAAGAATTCCAATGCCCGCTTTCCGCGTCTATCCATCCGCCAGCCGCGCCTTGCGCCCAGCCCAGCGGCGGGCGCGCGGCCTGGCCGCAGCTCGGCAGCGCGGCCACGCGGTCGCTGCCCTGCAGGCCTTCGCCCAGCACCCGGGGCACCACGCCTCGGTTCGCGCGAAACGACCGCCGGAGACCCCGAGGAAGTTGGGCCAACTTTCTTTTTTTTGGGGGGGGGGAGGGCAAAAGGGGATGAAACGAAAGAGGGCGGACCAAACATGGCGGACCCAAACATTGGAGCAACTTGTTCGCTGGGGAGGGGATGAAACCAAAGTGGCGGAGGCGTCAGAGACCCCAAACGATGTTTTTTGGGAGGTTTGAGAGATGAAGCCCAAAAGTGGTGGACCTTTAAAAAGTCGGGGAACCACAGAAATGAGGTTTGCCCGAGGTGAGACCCCAAGGAAATTGGACCAACCTCTGTGAAAAGGTAAGGGGATGAGGATGAAACCAAAGTGGCGGAGGTCTCCAACGTGTTTTTTCTTTGGGGGGGGGGGTGTTGGGCGATGACCCGAAAGTGGCGGACGGCCAAAAAGTCGGGTGACCCCCTAAGAAAAGCTTCCCCTGTGGCAACATGGGGCCGAAACCTGCGGTCCAATTCCCGAATGACTCACACCTCAGGGAAGCCGAGCGGATTCACAACGGACCAAGCTCGCCGATTTGGCCAACCCACTGGCCATGAAATTCTTGGTGCCTAAGAAGATGGGTTTAACGGAAGTATTTGCGCAAACTGACATGAAACCGCATCTGCTTGCTTGGTTCCACCTGAATCTAAGGAGTACGTAGCCTCTCAAAAACAAACATAGCAGAACCTGCACAGGGGCCCTTGAACAAAAGAAAGAAGGTGGTGACTTGCTGGTGCTGAGTAGGGAATGCGGGAATGAACCCACAAATCCCCTTAAAGGAAACCACCAGTTGGATGGTCGTTTTTCTCGGGGTCAGACTCCATGTCTCCTTCTCTGCATCTCTTGCACCGATCGCCCGCAAAACCATTCCAAACCTGCCATTTGCTTAAGCCCCCTGGAAAAGTCCAGTAGGGATAGTTTCCCTTTTAAAACCAACAGGAGAAAAACTATTCCTACGCAAAACCGAACCAACGTCTGCTGGCCAGGGCACAGTCCACCCCCAGCCTGCAGGAGCTGTCCGGCTGCCCGGCCGGACCCACCACCACCAGCTTCCCTCCGGGCGACAAGAAGGCGCCCCCGTCCTGCGGGGGTTGACGCACGAAGGCCATGGGATATTTTTTTCCGGGGACCTGGGCGCCAGCTGCCCTCGGAACGCTTGTCGCTTTTAAAGTTGGTTGAAAGGCTGGTTAAAAGGGGGCAAACCAGCATGGAGCCACTTCTGTTCATGCACTTGCCAATTAGGTGAGCAATCCAGACACAGCTGACCCAGCCTCCCCAAGCGTGGGATGGAAAACGCTTGAACCACGGGTGTTCCAAAGCTGCTGGTCCCGTTCAACCTCTTTTTACACTCACAACCTCGTTGCTCTTTCCGACCCCTGTTCTAAAGCAGAATTGAAGCCACAAAACTGTCAAACAACGACCTCCTTTTCCCTTTTACAAAAAAGGTTGGTAACAACTTTGAGAGGACAGGTTGGTAACAACTGCCCTGGCTGACAATGGTTTATGTGGGCCTTGCTATAACCCAACCCTTAAAACCAGGAAGTAGAACCACTCAGTGTGTGTGTGTGTGTGTGTTTTTTTTGGGGGGGGGTCTTGACATTGTGGTTTTCCTTTTGGTCGTCTTGCATATACCCACGCTCAAATCTCCTTCTTGGGGTGGGGGGGGTCAGGCGTTCTCAAATGGCTGCAGGTCCCGTCTTCTAGCGGTTTTTAATTTGGACCCCTAATCAATATGTGTCCTCTGCACGCACCGCCGGGCAGGGCGGTGGGATGATGCCGTCCGGCTGGCGGTAGTCCTTCCCAGGCACTCGCGTGATTCCTGGCGTCTGGCGCGTCTGAGGCTCGGGCCCTGGGAGCCACTAAATGTAGACCAGGTCGATTCGCTTTGGGCAAGTGAGATGAACCTATGATATCATTGGCTGAGCGGCCCAATGCCCTGAACAGGTTTTCCCTTCTGGTCCCTGCTAAAAAAAAGAAAAGAAGTTCATAGTTCCCCAAAAAGATACCCTCCCACCGACTAACATGGAGACTGACGTCGAACGGTTCGTCTCCAAAACCCGCAGGCCGCCCTAGATCCGCTCAGCGGAGTACAGATGAGTGTGGCTCGCCTTTTTGTGGGAGTTGGTGACCCCTTTTGCCATGAAAGGGACAACAAAGGGACAACAAAGGGAAAACCGACATACACACCCAACTCCGTTGAATATATGTATGTGTTATGTGTGTGTGTGTGTCTGTGTGGTTTTCGTTAAAACCCAAAAAACAAAAACAAAACGCACCCACATGTCGCCCACTCGGTCCTTGTGGCGGGGGCCCGCACCAGCAGAGGTTGTACCGCCCGCCGGCCACGATCAGAGGCTCACCGTGGAAATGATACATATCCACGGCCTGAGGAACCGCTGAGTCAGAAAAATCTGTCCAACCCACCACACCAGCTGAACACTTCGACCGACCCCTCCCTTTGCTTTTTTGGGGAAAAAAAGGTAATGACCGATTCCCTTAAAGCCAACAGGGGAAAATCAACAAGTGAAGCAACCCGTTCAGCTCTCCCCCAGTTCGTGCCTTGGATGGGTGGGTTTGTGGTTAAGGGGTGGTTTCCCATTTACCCTCCACAAGGACCAGGGTTCAAATCACCAAACCACCAATCTAAACCACCAACCAAAGAAATACCACCGCCTTGGTATGTTAGCAAACAACCTTGTTTTTTGAAAAAACCCTAAACATGAACAGAATAATAACAGCACAAAGGCAAAATACTTGCCAAAAAGGCTGAAGAATGTTACCACTTCCTTTCAAGGCTAATCAGGGGTCAGCATTAACCCCGCGGTTGCTGGGTGTGAGCTATTTCGCGATAGCTCGTTTGGAGACTTGAAAACGCTTGAAGCAACACTCTAAATCAGTTCAGGCGACCCTTTGGTGGTTTGGATTGGTTGGAATTGAAGCCCTGGCTTTCATAAAGGGTGAATGGGACTCCAAAGCACCAAGTCTGGCAACCCTTTCTTGAGTTCAAGCCCCGGTTTTTTATTCTTCTGTTGGGTGAAGGGAGGGCTCGGAAAGCCGAAGCCATTTTGCAACCACGACACCCTGAATTGGGCTTTTGCGACCAAGGGCGAGGGAAAGAAAAAAAGAAGCTCGGACGCAGCAGCCGCAAGGAAGCATGTGGGACTTTCACGCGAAACTGGGCGAAAGGTCAAAGAACCATCTTTCAAAGTTAGGACAAAGGACCCAGAGACAAAAGATTCACTTCACTGGTGGCATGGCGTTCGATTTTTTGATTCTTTTCCGAGTCTTCCTTCGTAGGGAGCAGCAAAACGAAAAAGGTCGCTTGCCATCATGCCAAGGATTGCCAAGCTAACCCGAGTCACCAACACCGGTCACACCTCCGGTCGCTTCGCTTCTTGAAACTTCGGCCCCTCGAGCCGCAAACGAGACCGGGCCTGGTCGAAGGTCTCGGACACGCCCACGTTGGGGAAGTCCAGGAGCCCCTGGCGCCGCTTTTTTTGTCTTGGTTGCAAGCGCTCAAAGCTGGTTGCTGTCCGTGGCTGGGATCTGCGAGTGTGGCAAACACTTTGAGGGTGTAACATACGGAAAAAAACTCCCACGACAATCCCCACCAAACTCCCCAAAAAAAAGAAAACGGGTTGGCTGAGAACCCGCCAAGAAGCATGCTTCAAACCCACAAAAGCTCGGCCCCATGGTCTACACAGCCTCCCGCAAGTGGTGTCCGGTGCAATCGCCACAAAACCACCGCCGCCTCAGCTTGTCCCTTTCATAGAAGCATGCTTCAAACCCAAACAAACTCCATGGCCTACACACTCTTTCCCTTGTGCAAACCGTACAATTTCAACCACAAAACGAGAAACTATTGTACAACAACCACCTCAACTTGTCCCTTTCATTCAGTGGCCCAGGGTTGAAACAAGTCTCAGCAAGACACAAGTGTTCAACAACCACCTCCGCTTGTTGCTCTTCTTTTTCCCCTCCCAAGCTCCACAAGTGGCGTCCGGTGGAACTTCAGCCAACCACCGCCTCAGCTGGTCCCTTTCTTTCCGTGGCTGCTTACCAACTCTGCCAGCCTGAGGGTCTGCCTGGCTCTTGCGGCGCCACAGGCAGCCCAGGGGATCCTCCGGCAGCACCACCAGCCGGGACCCGTTCTGGATGGCCTGGCGTCAGTTGGGTGTGTTTTGTCGCTAGGCCCCCCAGCTAGGTGCCAACTTTTACCGTTTCTTTTTTGGTTGGGAGGGAAACCCCTGAACTGTGGCCCCTAGCATGTTCCATGGGACTTTTTTAAGAGGGGCGTTGGTGTTTGTTTTTCTCAACGCGTCGCCTTGGTGTTGGCTCATTTCCCTCTGGGGTTACTGGACAGCTGCCCTTTGTGAACCAAGTGGCTGAGTAGCTCAGAATGGCACATAAGGGAGTGTCATAACCCAGCATTTGGGAGGGTCCCCTCAACAAAGGACAGTGTCTGTTTTTGAGGGTACCTGTTCTTTTGGTGGTTTCAGGGAAAGCCAACAGGAAAAAAAACATCATTTGGGAGGGTCCAACCTAACCTAGGTCCTCCAGATTTCAGAGGTTAGAATTAGGGGTTAGAATCAATGAAACCTGGCATTTGGCAGCTTGTTTGCTTGCAGGTGGGCAAACAAGGCATTGAACATGGAGGCCAAACAAAAGTCGCAACCACCCTTCATGAGCAACCAACAAAAATGATCAAACTCATCTCACCCCCAAAAAATGCCCAGGTCAAACCTTGTTGAATGAAACTCACATGGCCGTGAGTCAAAAGCCCACACCCGCAGTGAACATCCCAATCCCCACTAAAATAGGTTCTAAAATGGGTGAATTCACCTACCGACCCAAATCAAATCCCAAAACGGTTTTGGACCCACAGCCGCCTTTCATGAGAAACCAACAAGAAATGATGAAAATAATCTACCCCCCCCCCAAAAAAAAAAACACAAAAAAAAACACCAGGTCAAACCTTGCTTCATGAAACCCACCTGAAAACCGCCATGGGAGCCACTGGGCCCGGGCCCGGGCTTCGGGTTTGGCGCCCGGGCCCCGCCTGCCCGGTGAAGGGCACGGAGCAGGGCAGCCCGGCGCGGCAGATCGACTCCGCGGAGGCCTCCGGAGCTCCGAAGCCCCGGCGGGGCCGAAGCGAGCGGGTCGGGTGCCGAAAAACTGCGTGGCCTTTTCGGAAAATTCGATGGCCCTACAAACAAGGGGAATATCAGCAAAAAAAAACGGCGCCAGCTTGAAATTGGTGTGTCTCATGCAAAGATCATCCATCTCAGCTGGATTTAGTGTGACCAGCTTTTTGGGGGTTTAGTGGAAAACAACTTGATTTCACCCAAAAAGTTGAAGTCTAAAGATCCAACCCAGTAGCAGTCAAGAGATGGCCCTGGAGAATGGGGGGAAAAACATCTAAACCAGTGGAACCCATCTATTTCTAATCAAGCTGACCTAAGGTTTGGCCGCTGAGTGGCTTCGTGCCATAGGAATGACCCGAGTCCGGGTGGGAAGGAACGTGATTTGTAGAATTTCCCATAGAGGATGGACCATGGGGCTATGGGAACCCAGGTTGGGAAAATGACCGAGTCCATTTGCTTTCTTGCCCCCTAGGAAAAATATGAAATATCCAGTAGTGAAATCGATTCCCTCATTTTGTGCTCAGAACCGGCAAGTGTGAGTTGCAGCAGCAATCGTTCCTCAGCACGTTAGGGTATAACCCGCTGCAACAGGGTTGACCTTGTTAGGGAAATGGCCCACCTACAAAAGGACACCTAGAAGGTGACAGCAGGGTTTTTCACCACAAAAACCCAGTTTAGCCAGGTCTTGGGTGTTCGTCGCCAAGTTAGTAAGTTGCTGGTAACTCAGGCTATGATCCACTGATAAATCCCCTAAATAGGGCTAACCTTGTTTCAGGGGGGCAATGCCCAACTTGAAAACCACTTTCCAACTTGGCAACGAACATCCAAGTATATCATGTCTTTGGCGATGCACCCCCTGCCCTCTACCTAACATATCATGGAAGTGGACGTTTTGGGGCCCCCAAAAGGGCAGCACGTCCAAACACCCAATGTCAGCGTCCCATGATTGTTGGAGGGAGGCTGAAAAACGTCACCGTTGTGGCATTGACCGTCGGGGGTAACCCAAGTGGCGGCTATCCACTTAACCGCAACGAACATCCAAGCCCTTTGGCCCCCACGTGCTACTTTATCACTTACATCACCTAGCACATACCTAGCGGATTCCCTTGCTATCACCGGAATTTTCACCACTTTGTCACCTTCTTTTTCCGCGATTCCGGTGGTACCCCATGATTTGTATTGCTGCGGAGTCGTTGCTTGGAATGGCAACCTAAAATTCCAAGCATGTTTTGATGTTTTTGGGGAGTCACAGCAATTGGTCCTACCAAGCCTCGTGATGGGACAACTCGCCCAGAGTTAGGCAGTGGTTGAGGCTCCCATTACCTGGATCGAAAATATCCCAACATGTCAAGCGCTTTGCCAAGTCAAGCAATGGAATTCGCTCAAGTGTGGTTGTTTGCAAAACCGCCTAAATATGATGCCCAATCCACACACACACACAATCCCTGGAAACAGACCACTGCAAAGGGGACCACCTCCTGTAGTACCCCAAGTCAAGAAGTAAGGATTGCCTTTGACCAGCCTCCCTATGTGGGGAAAAAACAAAAAAACAATATGCTTCCGATTCCAGCTTCTGAATGGCACAATTTGCGAACGGACCTCGGGTGCCTCGGCGGGCCAACACCGCCAAAGGGGTTTCCCCCACCGATCCGCGCTCCGCTCGACCCGCGCTTCGAGCGCTTCGAGCGCTTCGATGGGTTCGACTCGGCGCTCTGCGCCTGGAGCTCGGAAGGCCCTCCGAAGTGCAGCGGCCCCAGACGCACCGCGAAGTCCGCCTCGTGGGCGCAGCCGGACTCCGACTCCGTGCCGTTGCACCAGCCTCCGCTCTTCGGTTTTTGCGAGCGCGCGCATGCGGAAGCGCTCCGAAGGGGAAGGCCCCGAGAGAGAAAGAAAAAAAAAAGCGAGCCGAAGGTGTGGCTTCTAGTTTTCGCGGCCTGGCAGAAAAGACCTATGGGTGTGCTGGGTGTGGTTACCGATCGCCTTTTTTGAGCGTTTGGTTGGCTGAGGGGAACTGCGCCCTGTTGCAGTCCCATATGCTACATCCCCCCGCCCCTCCCCCCAATCAAAAAAAGGAAGAAGGAAAAACAAGAAACAGGAAATAACAGGAATCAGGCGATCGGTTGAGTTACGAGCCCAGAAAAGCTCCTCCTGACTGTCACAAGAACCCTGAGGCGTAGGGAATTCCACCCCCCCCCAGGCTTATGCATTGCCAGGCCTTGGCCGAGCCGCATGGCACCATTCCCGGTGTGGGTACCGATTCCATGGCAGCTCCCAGATTTTGTTTGACTTGGTTCCATTGACAGTGGCCATGCTTAGTCTGCGGGAGTGTGAGGTTGCCCCAAGGATTCTCAACGAATTCTCCTGCGGATCCCAGCACCATGGATTTGTCTACTTGTCTCAGGCTTTCATGGCCCAACAGAACCCAACGCCCCCCCCTTTTCCCCCCCCCAACAAAAAAAAAAGCGCTGGAATAGGCATGTTTGACATTTGTTCAAGCAGAAAATGCTCCCGGGCCCTCCCTCCAGCAAGTCGAACGGCATCTGGCAAAAGAAGATCTCACGAGTGGTTTTCAACTTCCAGGCTAATATGCAGCGCAGTCTATGGTGGGTCCCTGAAAGGGGAGGCACTTTTGGGTAGGAACTTTGATTGGGAGTTGGGAAGCGCAGCCAAATGCAACCATGGTTACAACTGGGGTGACTGGGGTTAGTCCCGATCCGTGCTTATGACCTACAATGCCGTTTGAACACCCAAATAAGGTTTGAGGGGGTTCTTAAAATGTCAGGAGAATTGACTTCATCGCCTTTTTTTCTTTGGGGGGGTGCCCGATTTTGAGACGAGCCCATTTGCGGGATTTCTCAAAGGCATGATCGGATCGGTCTCAGAGGTGTTTCTGAACTTTGAAGTTGGGGGGCTTCTGGACATGGATCTTTGCACCCGAGGCCCCGGATTCAGGAACAAAGCCAAGACGGGATTCGCTGCAAGTCCTCTTGGGCTCAAAAAAATGAGACCCTGCGTGCTATGACTTTTTTCTTGGAGTGGGTAAACCATAGACCACAGGTGCCTCGCTTTCGGGTCCAGGTGTTCAAACACCAACAACAGCTCTATAGAAGTGACAACGAATCGGACGGTGATGCTCATTGCAACGTTTTGCACGTGGGATTTCCGCCTAAACACATGAATACACCATTAACTACATGCCCAGAAAGGTTCTCGGAACCCTACCTTGGATGTTCCCTAAGCCAACGGTGTGACCAGACCGCATATCTAAAGCTTATTCACCCCTAATTTCCCCTTAATGTAGTGCTTGGCCTGTTTAAGGGTATTGTGGGTGGACAACATCCTGCAAATGTTGGGATGGAGAAAACCCATTTATGCAACTCGCCAAACCCAACTGGTGGGAAGTGGAATTTGTCCACAAACACACTATGTTCCAGGGGTCTCCATTTACGAGTGGTTTCCATTGAGACTATCGCCCCTTTTGGAGGTTTCCTTTTATTGGGAAATGGCGCGCAAACCCCGGGTCAGCAACTTATATTCCAAAGATATGTTCCCGGAACCTCTGTGCTCTAGAAAACAGTCCGGATGTGGCTTTGGTGGATCCACCCCCGCAGGATGCCGAAAGACTAAAAGATTGCTACACAAAGGATCAACCGGTGGAAGCACGGGTGAAATCCAACACAAACCAGCGCACATCAGGGATCCGGATGCATTATAAACCTGAGCATTGCCTTGTAAATGGTGGGCTTCTCTTTGTTTTGGTGTTGAAAAAGCAACATGTTTCAATTGGTTGCAACATGTATCTCATGTATCTTTTAAGGAGCCCTGCGCATCCAAAGCTGCTTTCTAGACTCTATGAGCTTGATGAACAGCTGCTCTATGAACAGCCGCTCGGGGCTTCCCAAAGACTAACCCCCCATAAGGGGGAGATTCCCTTGCACACTGGGGATAAACCTCTTGTGATCCCACAACCCAGTGGCACCAGGTGAAATCCACGAAAAAGGGACCAACCGGTGGAAGAACAGGTGAAGTCATGTGAAATGAAAACAAAAAGCACAACTTCTCTGATTCCGAAATCAAAAACCGGTGAAGGAAAATCCCACAATACCAAGAAAAATATCCTAGCAATC
Organism: Effrenium voratum; assembly: GCA_963377175.1. NCBI lineage: Eukaryota > Dinophyceae > Suessiales > Symbiodiniaceae > Effrenium > Effrenium voratum. The sequence continues at coordinate 317,370 of CAUJNA010003558.1, forward strand.
CCAATCCACACCAAAGAACCAGGTGAAAGCCACGAAAAAAAGACCAACAAACAGAAGAACAAGTCAAAATCCACGAAAAAGAAGAAGCAAACCCCCAAACCGTTTTAAGAAATGCACAGCCATAGGCGTCCGTTTGGAAAATAGATGGCCCTGGCCAATAGAACCAAAGCCCATCTAAACCAGTGGAACCCTTCTAGTTTTAATCAAACAAACCTAAAATGGACACCTACGGTGAACATTCTATGTGAAAATCCACGAAAAAGAAGAAGCAAATCCCCAAACTCCCAATCCACATCAAAGAACAGAGATGAAACCCAGAATAAAGGACCAACAAATAGAAGAACAGGTGAATTTGCTGTGTGAAAATCCACGAAAAAGAAGAGGCAAATCCCCAAGCCGTTCTTCTAGATGCCCAATTCTCTCTCTCGTGCCACTGGCGTGGGGGCACACTGAACAGCCAGCAGCCCAATTGAGAACTGGTGTTTTTTTGTTCACGAAAAGGCCGCAAATCCCCAAGCCCTTCTTAGATGCACAGCCTCTCCGATTGCAGCGAGCCGCAGAGGTCGTATGTCCCCCCGAAGGCGATCACCGGCTCCTGCCACGCGAAGTCGCGGCCGAGGCCGCCGTAGGGCGTGGCCACGCCGCCCGAGGGGAAGCCGACCACCCGGTGCCCGAGGCCCACCGAGGCTTTGTAGGTGCAGACCTCAGGTCAGAATGCAGACGGGGCGGGGGGGGGGGTATTCTTGTGTGTGTGTGTGGTGTGTGTGGTGTGTTGTGTTGTGCTGTGATTTGTTGTGTTGTGTTGTGTGTGTGTGGTGTGTGTTGTGTGTGTGTGTGTGGTGTGTGTGTGTGTGGTGTGGTGTGGTGTGTGGTGTGTGGTGTGTGTGGTGTGTGTGTGTGTGGTGTGTGTTGTGTGGTGTGGTGTGGTGTGGTGTGTGTGTGTGGTGTGGTGTGGTGTGTGTTGTGTGTGTTGTGTGTGTGGTGTGTGTGTGTGGTGTGTGTTGTGTGTGTGTGTGTGTGGTGTGTGTGTGGTGTGGTGTGGTGTGTGTGTGGTGTGGTGTGGTGTGTGTTGTGTGTTGTGTGTGTGGTGTGTGTGTGTGTGGTGTGTGTTGTGTGTGTGTGTGGTGTGTGTTGTGTGTGTGTGGTGTGTGTGTGTGTGGTGTGGTGTGGTGTGTGTTGTGTGTTGTGTGTGTGGTGTGTGTGTGGTGTGTGTTGTGTGTGTGTGTGGTGTGTGTTGTGTGTGTGGTGTGTGTGTGTGGTGTGGTGTGGTGTGTGGTGTGTGTTGTGTGTGTGGTGTGTGTGTGGTGTGTGTTGTGTGTGTGGTGTGGTGTGGTGTGTGTGTGTGGTGTGGTGTGGTGTGTGTTGTGTGTTGTGTGTGTGGTGTGTGTGTGTGGTGTGTGTTGCGTGTGTGTGGTGTGTGTGTGTTGTGTGTGTGTGTGTGTGGTGTGTGTGTGTGTGGTGTGGTGTGGTGTGTGTTGTGTGTTGTGTGTGTGGTGTGTGTGTGGTGTGTGTTGTGTGTGTGTGTGGGGTGTGTGTTGTGTGTGTGTGTGGTGTGTGTGTGTGGTGTGGTGTGGTGTGTGTTGTGTGTTGTGTGTGGTGTGTGTGCGGTGTGTGTTGTGTGTGTGTGGTGTGTGTGCGGTGTGTGTGGTGTGTGTTGTGTGTGTGTGGTGTGGTGTGGTGTGTGTTGTGTGTTGTGTGGTGTGGTGTGTGTTGTGTGTTGTGTGTGTGGTGTGTGTTGTGTGTGTGGTGTGTGTGTGTGGTGTGTGTGGTGTGTGTGGTGTGTGTGTGGTGTGGTGTGGTGTGTGTTGTGTGTTGTGTGTGGTGTGTTGTGTGTTGTGTGTTGTGTGTGTGGTGTGTGTGTGTGGTGTGTGTTGTGTGTGTGTGGTGTGGTGTGGTGTGTGTGGTGTGTGTTGTGTGTGTGTGTGGTGTGTGTGTGTGTGGTGTGTGTGGTGTGTGTTGTGTGTGTGTGTGGTGTGGTGTGGTGTGTGTTGTGTGTTGTGTGTGGTGTGTTGTGTGTTGTGTGTTGTGTGTGTGGTGTGTGTGTGTGTGGTGTGTGTTGTGTGTGTGTGTGGTGTGTGTGTGTGGTGTGTGTGGTGTGTGTTGTGTGTGTGTGGTGTGGTGTGGTGTGTGTTGTGTGTTGTGTGTGGTGTGTTGTGTGTTGTGTGTTGTGTGTGTGGTGTGTGTGTGTGTGGTGTGTGTTGTGTGTGTGTGTGGTGTGTGTGTGTGGTGTGTGTGGTGTGTGTTGTGTGTGTGTGGTGTGGTGTGGTGTGTGTTGTGTGTTGTGTGTGGTGTGTTGTGTGTTGTGTGTTGTGTGTGTGGTGTGTGTGTGTGTGGTGTGTGTTGTGTGTGTGTGTGGTGTGTGTGTGTGGTGTGTGTGGTGTGTGTTGTGTGTGTGTGGTGTGGTGTGGTGTGTGTTGTGTGTTGTGTGTGGTGTGTTGTGTGTTGTGTGTTGTGTGTGTGGTGTGTGTGTGTGTGGTGTGTGTTGTGTGTGTGTGTGGTGTGTGTGTGTGGTGTGTGTGGTGTGTGTTGTGTGTGTGTGGTGTGGTGTGGTGTGTGTTGTGTGTTGTGTGTGGTGTGTTGTGTGTTGTGTGTTGTGTGTGTGGTGTGTGTGTGTGTGGTGTGTGTTGTGTGTGTGTGGTGTGGTGTGGTGTGTGTTGTGTGTGTGTGTGGTGTGGTGTGGTGTGTGTGGTGTGTTGTGTGTTGTGTGTTGTGTGTTGTGTGGTGTGTTGTGTGTTGTGTGTTGTGTGTGTGGTGTGTGTGTGTGGTGTGTTGTGTGTGGTGTGTTGTGTGTGGTGTGTTGTGTGTTGTGTGTTGTGTTGTGTGTGTGTCTGTGTTGTGTGTTGTGTGTTGTGTGTTGTGTGTGTGGGTGGGTGTGTTGGTGTGTGTTGGTGTGCTTTGGTGTGCTTTGGTGTGGGTTGTGTTGGTGTGTGTGTGTGTTGTGTGTGTTGTGTGTGTGCTGTGTGTGTTGTGTGTGTGTGTTGTGTGTGTGTGTGGTGTGTGTTGTTTTTGTATGTGTTGTGTGTGTGTTGTGTGTGTGTTGTGTGTGTGTTGTGTGTGTTGTGTGTGTGTGTTGTGTGTTGTGTGTTGTGTGCTGTGTGTTGTGTGTTGTGTGTTGTGTGTTGTGTGTTGTGTGTTGTGTGTTGTGTGTTGTGTGTTGTGTGTTGTGTGTGTGTGTTGTGTGTTTTGTGTTGTGTGTTGTGTGTGTCTGGGTCTGTGTGTGTGTGGGTGTGTGTGTGTGTGTTGTGTGTTGTGTGTTGTGTGTTGTGTGTTGTGTGTTGTGTGTTGTGTGTTGTGTGTTGTGTGTTGCGTGTTGTGTGTTGTGTGTTGTTGTGTTGTGTGCTGTGTGTTGTGTGCTGTGTGTTGTGTGTTGTGTGTTGTGTGTTGTGTGTTGTGTGTGTTGTGTGTTGTGTGTGTGTGGGTGTGTGTGTGTGGGTGTGTTGTGTGTTGTGTGTTGTGTGTTGTGTGTTGTGTGCTGTGTGCTGTGTGCTGTGTGTTGTGTGTTGTGTGTTGTGTGTTGTGTGTTGTGTGTTGTGTGTTGTGTGTTGTGTGTTGTGTGTTGTGTGTTGTGTGTTGTGTGTTGTGTGTTGTGTGTTGTGTGTTGTGTGTTGTGTATTGTGTGTTGTGTGTTGTGTGTTGTGTGTTGTGTGTTGTGTGTTGTGTGTTGTGTGTTGTCTGTTGTGTGTTGTGTGTTGTGTGTTGTGTGTTGTGTGTTGTGTGTTGTGTGTTGTGTGTTGTGTGGTGTGTGGTGTGTGGTGTGTGGTGTGTGGTGTGTGGTGTGTGGTGTGTTGTGTGTTGTGTGTTGTGTGTTGTGTGTTGTGTGTTGTGTGTTGTGTGTTGTGTGTTGTGTGTTGTGTGTTGTGTGTTGTGTGTTGTGTGTTGTGTGTTGTGTGTTGTGTGTTGTGTGTTGTGTGTTGTGTGTTGTGTGTTGTGTGTTTTGTGTTGTGAGTTGTGTGTTGTGTGTTGTGTGTTGTGTGTTGTGTGTTGTGTGTTGTGTGTTGTGTGTTGTGTGTTGTGTGTTGGGTGTTGTGTGTTGTGTGTTGTGTGTTGTGTGTTGTGTGTTGTGTGTTGTGTGTTGTGTGTTGTGTGTTGTGTGTTGTGTGTTGTGTTTTGTGTGTTGTGTGTTGTGTGTTGTGTGTTGTGTGTTGTGTGTTGTGTGTTGTGTGTTGTGTGGTGTGTGGTGTGTGGTGTGTGGTGTGTTGTGTGTTGTGTATTGTGTCTTGTGTGGTGTGTGTTGTGTGGTGTGTGGTGTGTGTGTGTGTGTGTGGTGTGTGGTGTGTGTGGTGTGTGTGGTGTGTGTGGTGTGTGTGGTGTGTGTGGTGTGTGTGGTGTGTGTGGTGTGTGTGGTGTGTGTGGGGTGTGTGGTGTGTGTGGTGTGTGTGGTGTGTGTGGTGTGTGTGGTGTGTGTGGTGTGTGTGGTGTGTGTGGTGTGTGTGGTGTGTGTGGTGTGTGTGGTGGGTGTGGTGTGTGTGGTTTGTGTTGTGTGGTGTGTGTGTGGGTGTGTGGTGTGTGGTGTGTGTGTGTGTATGGGTGTGGGTGTGTGTGGGTGTGTGTGTGGTGTGTGTGTGTGGTGTGTGTGTGTGGTGTGTGGTGTGTGGTGTGTGGTGTGTAGTGTGTGTTGTGTGTTGTGTGTTGTGTGTTGTGTGTTGTGTGTTGTGTGTTGTGTGTTGTGTTGTGTGTTGTGTGTTGTGTGTTGTGTGTTGTGTGTTGTGTGTTGTGTGTTGTGTGTTGTGTGTTGTGTGGTGTGTGGTGTGTGTTGTGTGGTGTGTGGTGTGTGGTGTGTGGTGTGTGGTGTGTGGTGTGTGGTGTGTGGTGTGTGGTGTGTGGTGTGTGTTGTGTGTTGTGTGGTGTGTGGTGTGTGTTGTGTGTTGTGTGTAGTGTGTTGTGTGTAGTGTGTAGTGTGTTGTGTGTTGTGTGTTGTGTGTTGTGTGTTGTGTGTGTTGTGTGTTGTGTGTTGTGTGTTGTGTTGTGTGTTGTGTGTTGTGTGTTGTGTGTTGTGTGTTGTGTGTTGTGTGTTGTGTGTTGTGTGTTGTGTGTTGTGTGTGTGTGTGTGTTGTGTGTTGTGTGTTGTGTGTTGTGTGTTGTGTGTTGTGTGTTGTGTGTTGTGTGTTGTGTGTTGTGTGGTGTGTGGTGTGTGTGTGTTGTGTGCTGTGTGCAGTGTGCTGTGTGCTGTGTGCTGTGTGCTGTGTGCTGTGTGTGTTGTGTGTTGTGTGTTGTGTGTTGTGTGTTGTGTGTTGTGTGTTGTGTGTTGTGTGTTGTGTGTTGTGTGTTGTGTGTTGTGTGTTGTGTGTTGTGTGTTGTGTGGTGTGTGTTGTGTGTTGTGTGTTGTGTGTTGTGTGTTGTGTGTTGTGTGTTGTGAGTTGTGTGTTGTGTGTTGTGTGTTGTGTGTTGTGTGTTGTGTGTTGTGTGTTGTGTGTTGTGTGTTGTGTGTTGTGTGTTGTGTGTTGTGTGTTGTGTGTTGTGTGTTGTGTGTTGTGTGTTGTGTGTTGTGGGTTGTGTGTTGTGTGTGGTGTGTTGTGTGTTGTGTGTTGTGTGTTGTGTGTTGTGTGTTGTGTGTTGTGTGTTGTGTGTTGTGTGTTGTGTGTTGTGTGTTGTGTGTTGTGTGTTGTGTGTTGTGTGTTGTGTGTTGTGTGGTGTGTGTGTGTGTGTGTGTGTGTGTGTGTGTGTGTGTGTGTGTGTGTGTGTGTGTGTGTGTGTGTGTGTGTGTGTTTGTGTGTTTGTGTGTGTGTGCTGTGTGTGGTGTGTGTGTGTGGGTGGTGTGTGTGTGTGTGTGTGTGTGTGTGTGTGTGTGTGTGTGTGTGTGTGTGTGTGTGTGTGTGTGTGTGTGTGTGTGTGTGTGTGTGTGTGTGTGTGTGTGTGTGTGTGTGTGTGTGTGTGTGTGTGTGTGTGTGTGTGTGTGTGGGTTGTGTGTGGGGTGTGTGTGTTGTGTGTTGTGTGTTGTGTGTTGTGTGTTGTGTGTTGTGTGTTGTGTGTTGTGTGTTGTGTGTTGTGTGTTGTGTGTTGTGTGTTGTGTGTTGTGTGTTGTGTGTTGTGTGTGGTGTGTTGTGTGTGGTGTGTTGTGTGTTGTGTGTTGTGTGTTGTGTGTTGTGTGTTGTGTGTTGTGTGTTGTGTGTTGTGTGTTGTGTGTTGTGTGTTGTGTGTTGTGTGTTGTGTGTTGTGTGTTGTGTGTTGTGTGGTGTGTGTTGTGTGGTGTGTGTGTGTGTGTGTGTGTGTGTGTGTGTGTGTGTGTGTGTGTGTGTGTGTGTGTGTGTGTGTGTGTGTGTGTGTGTGTGTGTGTGCGCGCGTGTCCAAGCTGTGCTTCCCTCGTAGTTCGTAGTTGTGCATGGACGGACGGACGGCAGGACGGCCGGATGGAAGAAGCCACCCAAGAACCATGGCCTTAACAGTGGGTCACAGGAACACCCACAGGCACGAAGCCTCAAGTCCCAGCCCCATTCCCCCCGACTGCGTAGCTCGCGTTGCTGAGGCACAGGCCGCAAGGTCTCGCGGCTGCAGCCTAATAGCTTGGACCTGGGAGCCGCAAGCCACAAGAAGCCAGAAGAAAGCACGAGGGATATGCCATGCTTGGTCTAACAAAGTCCAGGCTGGACCCCTGAAAAACGCAAGAACAAAACTCCCTGCGCCTCACTGAAGTGTGTAGGTGGGTGACTTGTCATATGCAGGGCATCAACAAGCGCGCGCCTTGATTTCAAGTGGAAATGGGGGGAGCCAAGCATCAACTGGGGTTGCCAATGTCAGGGAATGGACGGCTGAAAGAAATGGAGAAAAAGAAAAAAAAAAAAAAAAAAAGAAAAAAAAAGAGAAAAAGAAAAAAAAAAAAAAAAAACAGAAAAAAAAATGTCAGGGAATGGACGGCTGAACAAAGTCTTTCATGCAAAGAGCTGACTTCATGGTCTGTATTGTGGGTGAGGGTGGTTCTTCTCAGACTGGTCGGCTCATCAGGACTGTTCCATTCAAAAAAAGTTCCCAATTGTCCAATAAACACCAAATCGTTGATAAGCTACCGGTATCTAGCTGCTGTGGCTTATGATGTGTGAAAACCATGTGTAGAGCAAAAAGAGTCCCAAGTTTGCCGCAGACTTTTGAGGCTCCGTCAAAAAGCCGCAACCAAACGCCTGCAAACCTCGCGCAAACTTCCCTCCCACTCCAAGGCCGGGGACTTGCACAGCCTGTCCCAGCTTGCAGTAGTGCAGGAGGCCTGGCGGCAAAACACCCAAAGCCGGCCTTAGACGAAAAACAAACTCCGCCACGAATCCAAATTCCCAGCACGTCTCTTCCTGCACTAGGCCTACAAATCCGGATTCCCAGAACATCTCTTCCTGCACTAGGCCTGCAACAAGCAACTATCCTGCCAATTAAAAAGGAACAAACAAAAGGACAAACAGTGTGTTTTTCGCCGAGGCAAGTCAACCGATCCAACGACACGAATCAACAAAAGATGGTCTTCTGGGCCCTCAGATTTTCCGCTAAAAGTTTTTTTTTACTTTTAGCGGGTGAGTTCTTGGAAACTACCAGACTAAACCAATGCATTAAAAAACACACACAAGACGCACAAAACCGCGAGGTTTGGCTCCGAGTCGTTTCACCAGAAATCATCACCGCCCTCCAGAAGCTTCTCGCCTGCCGCTTCTGCGCGCTCTGCAGCAGCTGCCGCGAGCGGGCGGACCGGACCTGGCGGGCTGGGACCTGTGGATGGTTGCGAAATCCGCTTCACCTGGAAACCATGGTTGAAACCATACCGTTTGCTGGTATTTACAGGGGAATCATCATTCCTAGGTTTCTTAGGTGGTGCAGGATTTCGTCCATCCACAGTATGAAGGTACTGTGTTTGGGGCTATGCGTGCTTCGGTGTCACTAGCCATGCCTGTCTGGAGATGTAGAACGGGTCGAGATTTAATTTGGGAATTGTTTTGCTTTATTTTGGGATTTTTTTTTGTTTTCCGTCCTGGCTACTAAAATGCTGTAATTTACAGCATTTTCTCGCGAAATGTACGTATTTTACGCTAGTCCGTCAACATCATCAGCATCGTTTTCAACATCCCCCGCAGGTCCAGCCAACATCCCCAGCATCACCAGCAAATTGGCTTCCCGCATCTCATGGTAAAAGTGAGGATTCAAATACGGGCAAACTAATCCCTGTAAAACACCTAAAACGTGGCGGCAGCCCCCCCCCATGATGATTGAAAAAGTGACGACGGCAGCCCCCC
>CAUJNA010003558.1:325673-358173 GCA_963377175.1 Effrenium voratum
TGTTGTGTGTTGTGTGTTGTGTGTTGTGTGTTGTGTGTTGTGTGGTGTGTGTTGTGTGTGTGTGGTGTGTGTGTGTGTGTGTGTGTGTGTGTGTGTGTGTGTGTGTGTGTGTGTGTGTGTGTGTGTGTGTGTGTGTGTGTGTGTGTGTGTGTGTGTGTGTGTGTGTGTGTGTGTGTGTGTGTGTGTGTGTGTGTGTGCGTGCGTGCGTGCGTGCGTGCGTGCGTGTGTGTGTGTGCGCAAGTGTGTTTGGTGTGCATTTGCCAAACTACCACTTTTCTGCTTCGATTTGTTGTGAATTTGAAACGACGAGTCAAATGTGCCGTCCTTCCCACATTTGATGTTCAAGAACAATGGCACAAGAGAATTGCTTTCCACAACTAACTTCTCCTTCAAAGTCACCCAGCGACAATCAACGCGCCTCCCTTTTTATTTGTCTTTTTTTTCCGACCCCCTCTGCCTGAAAAGCCCGCGCCACCTCCCCCCCTTTTGAGAAACCAAAAGGGTCCCGCCTGCACCGTGGGGTCTTGGGAGATCTCGGAGCACATGGCGCCCTTGCCGTAGTCGTCCGCCACCCCGTTGCAGCGGCATCTCAAAGGGCAGCCGTCCGACCTCTCAAGCAGCTCGTCGATGGGCCGCCGGGTTGTTGGAGGCCCGCTACAAAGTGAGGAGTCAGTTTAGCAAAACTCGGTTGCTTTCGGCTCCCCTGCTAAAAGTTCAACTTTTAGTGGTTTAATGGAAAAGCCAGTAGTGGCAAAAAGTCAAAGTCCTAACATCCACGCAAAATGCACCAAAAATAAGCAAAACCTGAAAGCAACATTTGCTCCCCAGAACCATGTAAAGAAGTAAAAAGGCGGCTGCACCCATCTGTGGTTGGGATTGTCACCCGGGTTTTGATTGTGATGCAACTGTGGTTTGAAAGGAAAACAAAAAACAAAACAAAAAAAACAACTGGGTCTGTCTTCTTTGACGGTACCCGTTCTGGGGTTGGTTTTTCAGGGAAACCAGGCGGTCCTGGTAAAAGACAGACCCAACTGTTCTAGGGGTCCCGAATAACAAGAACCCATCTCCCTCAATATCACACCCAACGAAACCCACTTGGAGCCTCGGTGATGGTAGCAAATATTCGGACCCCGACCTGTTAGGCTTACCTTGGGGTAGTTTGGCGGTGGAAATCATGGCGTTCCACCCCATTGTTCCACCAGCTCTCCCTTGAAAGTGCGCCAGGGCGTGGCATTGTTTGTTTCTGGCCTCACAAAGAGCTGGTCATTCTCGGACAGATGAAAGCCGAGCAGGTCAGTCACGTTGCATGGCCGGCCCGACACGCAGAACCAGCCCAAGTCGTCGAAGAAGGGCCCCTGGGTGATGAGCAAATGCCTGGTCTCCAGGATGGCATCTGCGTCCATTCCAAATCGAGGCGCCGTGTCGATTCCGCTGGAGCTGGGTGGCACGTAGGTCTCGGAGTAGCAGTAGACGTCATAATGCCTGCCCGGCACCAGGTTCTCCAGCTCAATGACCACCATGCCCGAAAGCACCTGGAGGTGCTTTCGTTTTTTTTGGAAGGTACCCTTTTTGGGGCTTGGGCTTTTTGGGGAAGCAAAAAACAAGCATGTGGGATCGATTTCCCCTCTTTTGAGACAAACACCCACCTGTTGGTAGATGGTCGTATATGGCGAGGCTTGCAACTGCTCCGTGGTCGGAATGCCCGGCCGCTCAGTAAAGGGCCGCAAGGCCCAGGGATAGGCCTGGCAGAAGATCTCCGCCGGACCCTTGGTCACGTAGACCAAGACGTGGGCCACGTAGTAGGAGCTATCGATGCGGATCACAGTGCTCTTCGGGAAAGGCGTCAGCAGGTCCTGGCCAGCTTGGTCGTCGCGGAAGTCGTTGTACTCCGCGGTGCACCACCTCACTTGCCCGGAAAATTCTTGGACCTGGAAACAAAAGCCGATCACCTGTGACCAGCCAAGAGAAAAAGACCAACAAAAAAAAGCACCAACCAGAGAAAAACTCAGATCCGGTCGAGCGAACCTTGAAGACCCCCGGCAAACCCAAACCGGCTTCAAACCAAAAAAAAAAAAGAGGCTCAGCTCCGGTCGCGGGCGAGCCACACATCGTAGGAGGAGTTCTGGTCCAGCTCTGGAAAGACCACGGCGGTGAGATCTTGGATCCTTGCAACCTTCAGGCTATCCCCGGCCGTGAGGATCTCTCTCCTCAGTGCCGCAGCACAGCCAGGCGCGTTTTTTGCGAACCACCCCCGTCTTTTTCCGTAAAGCGGTGGACGGCCCAACTCCGTGTGATTGTTTCTTGCTGGTTTCTATGATGTTCCTGCTGGTCAATCACCCCCCCCCAAGTAAATCTGGGTAGTGGCAAAAAGTGATTCTCCAAAAACCTATCCGGGCAGAGACCCCATGGACGCCCCCGCCCCCCCGGAGTAAATCAGGGTCTATCGGGGGCCTATCCGGGCAGAGACCCCATGGTCGCTTTCAGCTGAGCCTCTGGGGCACGCCCAGCTCCCGCAGGGTGGACGTAAGAAAGACCTGGAACCCACAGAAACCCCGAAAAACCCATTTTGAGGGTCCCTCTCATAGGTATCCTTTTTGGTAAATAGATGGACTTCCCTGGCAAATGGAATAAAACCCATCTAACCCAGTGGAATGTCTAATCAAGCTAACCCTAAAAAGGACGCCTACGGTCCCTCTGTTTGGGCTTGTCTATTTGAGGGAATCCCCCAAATGGCGGTGTTCTCCTTTGGCTTTCCCTTGGCCAAGACATGGTAAGGTTGATCCCTGATTTAAAAAGCGAAAGACTTGTTCATCGGGTCCCTTCTTAGCGGTTGAGAGTCCTTTCGTCCAGAAACCCGGACCCTTGATGAAAAAATGGGCGGGGGAACATTACCAAAAGGAGACAGCCCCAGTTGCAGAGCACCCTATCGTTTTTGGTGGTAGGGTGCTTTACATGGATGCTCAAGTGTAGACTGCTTGGGTCCATCCCCCCCGCCTCTGGTTTCCTTTCAAAGCCTCAAAGGGGGGCAGAGCACCTTGGGTCCATCCCCCCCCCCTTTGGTTTCCTTTCAAATGTCAAAGCCTCTTCAAAAGGGGGGGGGGAACCTCCGAAGAAAAAAACAAAAACACGACACCCGACGCCTCCACAAAAGGGGGGCGAGCTCAAAAAAAAAGCGACGCCCCCCGTTGCTCCGATTCAAATGGCCCCGCGCCCCGCCTGGCACCAGAGGTAGCCGATAGCCGTGAGCTGCGCGTTGGCGGTGATCTCGTCACCGATGACCCCGGGGGCGCGGGTGATGCGCATGGAGCTGATGATATTCTCTTCCGCCTCCGCGCTCTGCGGGCGGGCGAAGAGAAGTCGTGAGGTGTCGGTTTTTGTTCGCCGTTTGCCGTTTTTTGGGGGATGGTGGGAGGTGTGAAGGCATTGCGGCACTACAGTTGCTTTCTTTGGCCAAGCGTTCTCGGGGATGGGGTTTGGAGGTGTGGAGGTATTACAGCACTACAAGGGTGCAGGCGGCTTGGCGGGGGCCGTCTTTGTGCGTCCTTGGTTTTACACAGCGTTCTCAGGGGTGGGGTTTCGAGGTATTCGCTTGTGTTTCAGTTGTGGGAATATCGTTTTTCTGATGATGTTGCGTCACTTTTTATTTGTTTCCCAACTATGACAAGGGGGCCGTGATTCTGTGTTTTTGTGTTTATCGCGGCCGTTTGCGTTCTCAGAGATGGGGTTTGGAGGCGCTTTGTGTCTCGTGTTGGGGATGGGGGTGTGGGATGTCGTGTTTTGAGGTGTTGGGGATGATTTTTTTGGGGGGGGGTCTTATGATTTCGTGTCGTTGCTGTTTTTGTTGTCCAGCCAGTGGCAAGGGCGTTTTCAATGAGGTATGGAGGTTCTGTAGCTACCTGCATGTTGTCGTTGTTTTTTGTTGTCCAGCCATGTTCAAGGGTTAGGAGGTATGGAGGTTATATAGTACAAACCGCCTTACAACATTATATTGGTGGTAAGCATCCATACCTCCAAAACCAATTCCTGGAAAACCCCCTGACCGTTGTGCAACCCATGGTTAAAACCACAACAATGGAACCAGGGTTGCCCTGTAAGAGGAATACAACACCAACAGGGGGAAAATAACAAATCTTCATTTCAGCCAAGAAAATGGTAACCTGTTGGTTTCGTGTGGTTTTCCCATTGCGTTGGCTCGCTTTGGTCCCTTTCCCACCTTTTCAAGCACCTGGCCTCCTGGGTTTGGGCTTCTGCTTTGCCATTTGGGCCTCTCTTTCTTTTTGAAGCCCCCCCCCTCCTTAAAAAAGAAAAAAATGGTGGGTTTTCGCGCGGTGTTCCTTGTAAAAACAACCAATTCCCTTGCGCACTCCCCCGAAACCAATAGTTGCCTTGCCCAAACCCGAAACCTTCTCTATGCCGGCTTCCGGCTTCCGCCCGCTCCAAGCGCGCCAAGCGGCGCTCTTCCGGCGCCCCCAAGCCCCACGCGCCCCGCGGAGCGCGCGCGCGATGCGCGCGCCCGCGAAAATCCGCGCGCGCCTGGGTGAGGAAGCTGCGGCGCGTGACCTCGAGCTGCGCCTGGGTGCTCACCGTGCCGCCGTCCGACTCCGCGGCGCAGGCGATCTGGTACTCCGTGGACTCCGTGAGGTCCTTACGCGAGGCACCGCGCGAGCTTTGGCCAAGTTCGCATGTGAGTCAGTCCCCTGGAGGTCGGATTTCCACTTGCTAGTTCTCGTATTTCTGGGTGGGGGAACTGGGGTTAGCGTCCTATCCCTCAAAAATATACTTACCAAGCAGCTTGACCATCCAGGTAGATAGTAAGTGGTTAGTGAGCTTCCCTCCAACTGGTTTGTTTTGGTTGGACCTTAATTAAGGGGTTTGCTTCCAAAGCTAAGTGGGCTACCATGCGCAGGGGACTCACCCCAGGATTTCCCGTAGAGGGGTGGTGGTTGGCTTTGGTGGCACAAACAGAATCAGGATATGGACCCCTCTAGAATGGCGAGGTTGTTTTTCCGGTTCCCCTGTACGACCTGCTGTGGATTGGTGGTTTGGAGGTGCCAACTGCAAAACAAGCAAACAAACGGACAAACAACCAAACAACTAAACACACAAGCATGCCAGCAAACAATCAAACAGACAGCCCACCAGATAAACCAATACAAACACAAACACAAAACAACACAAAACAAAACAAGCACTGACAGGCAGGCAGGCAGGCAGGCAGGCAGGCAGGCAGGCAGGCAGGCAGGCAGGCAGGCAGGCAGGCAGGCAGGCAGGCAGGCAGGCAGGCAGGCAGGCAGGCAGGCAGGCAGGCACAGGAAGAAACAAAGAAAGAAACATGAAAGATCCAGGCAACTAGCCAAGAGTCGGCAATGATGATGGACACGGAAAACCCAGTGACCGTCAGATAGCTGAAGAGATTTCGCTCACGAACCGTATCGACGGAGATCACCGGGGGGTGCGTTGCGTTGGCCATGAAAGCCGCGCAATACACTCGCCCTGCCTGACTGGCAGTGGCCACTATGCCCACGTTCCTCGGCCCAGGAAAAGTGATACCAACTGCTGGGATTCTGTGGACGACATCCGCTTCGCACCACCTACCCCTGGCTTCTGATGACTCCCCTGTAAATACCAACAATGATGTTGCAACCATGGTTTATGAGGTGGTTCGAGCGGATATTGACATTTGTCTCAGACAGGCTTTTGGTATTGCACCCTGAGAATACACCCTTCCCAAAACCACCGATTTCATCCAAACTACCACGGAGCTCTACCTGGAAATAATCCAAGGGCAGGTAGTTGCCCATAGGCTGCAATCTCAGGGTGTATACCAAAATCCCCAGGCCCAAACTCGATCCAACTTTGGAAGGAGTCATCTCCAAGCCCAATTTTTTGGGCGGCTGTGGCTTGACGAATTGGGAGAACTTGACGACTCGATTCCTTCAGTCTTACCCCAGGCCCCAGAGACTTCAAAGCCTGTGAAGAATGCGCCCCACTCCGATCCCTAGCTCCCTCGAACCGCTTAAGCCCCAAGCCTAAAAACCACGGCTTTACTTCACCGGTTCTTCCTGCAGTTTCTTTTCTACTCTTTTAGTACCCTTTGAATTTATCCAGAATCGCCACCTCCAAGCCGCCGCTTTAAGCCCTCATAGCTCCAAGCTTCGTCTGGCCGGTCCAGCCGCCCAAAACGCTCACTGAAGGAGGCAGAGTCAGGCCACAGTTGAAGCACCCCTCCGAGCGTTGGGTGATCAGCGTGCCGCTGACCGCTGTGTAGTTCGAGTGCTTTCCGTTGGCCGGGTCCTGCTTTAGACCGGAGCCTCTCTTGGGAGAACCCGGCAAAGTGGCTTCGGGGGTCCTTTGGGTGCCCTTTAAGACCCAGGAAAACAAATCTCAAAAAAAGAATACCCCCCACATGGCTCTGGCCTTTAAAGAGTTGGAACCCCCCGAAAAGTGGTTGGTGGGCATGAATGTCTCAGGCTGTTAGGGTGGCTTCGTCTGAGGACGACTTGGCAACAACCTGACCAACTGCTTTTCTAAACCCAAGAGCCAACAGGACCTCCCCTTTTTTGGGGGGTCCATGTTGATTTGTAGGGGGGGAGGGTAAAGCCCTGGAGACATGCAAAAAAACATTTAACCTGCGGTTCCGTTCGAGAATGGTGGCTTAAAGGGAACCAGCCCGAAGAAACACCTTGTGACCCCCGGATGATGTTCCCAACAGCTCCTAGGTCCTCCAGTAGAGAGGTTAGAATAAGGGTGCCAACTTTTTTCCGCAGTCTAGTAGGTTTGAACCCTCCCAACCAAAAAGAAACGGGTGAGAAAGGGCACCAATTCCTGGGGGACCTCCGGAACCCAAGCCCAAGGGCCAATCCGGAAGTCACAACCTCGTGCGGCACTCGCGACTCGCTTCGAGTCGAGGCCTCGGTGGAGCAGAAGACGTTGTACACGGTGCCCGGGAAGAGCCGGCCTCAGGGGAAAACACCGAAGCGCCGTCTCGCGTCCCCGGGGTCTAAAAAAATCAACATAGAAAAAGGAGCTTGCGGGCCTGTCGAGCGGCAGAACTGACCATCGCGCTCTATTCTTTTTCGCGGGACCGGGGGACCCCTGAAACGTGCCGGACGACACATGCGTGCCTAGCTCTTGACCTGCCTTGCGGATTGCGGAAGGGTTTGCGCATGGATATTTTTTGGCAGGTGAAGCACCCGGTCTTTCCCGGGCTCCCTTTCTCAAAAGAAAGGCCTTCCCCAGGTTTGTCACCCGCAGTCAGGTTTCCTAGTGGCTTCACATTCAAGAAACAACGACAAGCATTTCTCACTTGCCCAATTTGGACCTGGACGTCTCAAAGGCTTTCTCACCTTTTTGGAACCCAACACGCGGAAAACATGCTGGTGGCACCAGCCAGCTCCAGTCAGCTCTTGGCGGATTTGCTTTGGGCCCTCGAACCATGGCCTTTTTTTTTCTGGTGGCACCAAAACCAGATCCGGTCAGATAATTTCGGATTTGTTTCGGGCTTCATCAATCGAACCCCATTCGAAGTTTCGAAGTGGTCGGCCTCCCATGGTCAAGGTGTGCTGGGGCTTGGAGAGGTACTTAAACTTCTGGGTGAAGCTGGCGATGGGCGACTCCGTCAGCCGGTCCTCGACTCCGAGGCTCCGAGTCTCCGAGTCTTTCGGAGTCTCTCGGAGGCGCGGCGGGCGCGGCGGGCGCTGGAGGCGGTATGGTGTGGGTGCGCGGGTGGGCGGGCGCGCGGGTTTGTATGTGCTGAGGTGTTCTTATTTCTTAGGTTCAAAGGGCAAACCCAAAGGAAAGATTAGAATTTAGTTGGAGCCCATGCAGTTCACATACCCAAATATCATCAAAACATATCAAAACCACACATCGCTATGGCCATACTGGCCGGGGAGCCATTGGGCAACGACCAGGGGATCCAATCCCCTCGGGAGCCAACAGTAAGGCGGATGATTAAAACAATGGGTGATTCTCAGCCCTAAGAACCTGGAACTAAAAGGTGATCACCTTTTGGGGCCATGACTAAATACGGACCAAAATGGGAAAACCAAAAGGTCGGCTTTGAACAACTAAGGATTAACTGGGCGGGGTAAAGTAACATTTGCAGCTTTCAGCGGTGCATGAACAAAAAAACACAGGGTTCAGGTGGTGGATTTTGTTGGGAACACCAACCTTCTGGCCCCGCATGAACGCAAGAGCGCACTTGCATAAGTCAGGCAACCCGGTGTTGGTGGTTTGGGTTTGGGGCGGCTTTGGGGGTTCCACCCCTGGCTCTGGTGGAACGCCTCCAAAGCACCGATTCCTGCACGATGTACCTGAACATGGCATCTGTGGGAGGGTACCTGGAAGATTGGTTTCCTTTGCAAGGAACCCTCTGTCCTTCGTACCGTGTTGGTGGGAGGGAGGGAAACCAAGCCCTGAAGCAAGAATTGGATCCCCTAAGGGAAGGATTAAGGATAATGAGAAGTTGGGTGAGCTTCTCGAGGGGCCCCATGCCCCTGCTAAAAGGACGAGTTTGATCCGGGTCCGCACGAGGGGGGATTCAAAATTGGGGATGCCGAAATGCCTTCGGTTCTCCATTTGGCGTCCCTCTTTCAACCGCCACAAAAAGGGGTATCTCTTAAATCAAGACACAAACCACACCCATAGAGTAAAAAACAAAATCGGCAGAGTCAAGCCGCCTCGGTATCGAAGTCTCCCTCGATGAGCTTGCCTCAGCTGAAGGGGTTTTGAGCCAGAAATCAAAGATTACCCTCCTGTCCACGTTGCCCTGCAACCTAACGTTTCGGGGTCCTGACAGATGTCAAAGGATGTCACAAGGTGGGTGTGTTGAGCGCACCATTTTGGGGGGTCCGACCTCAAACAAAGGGTATCCCCCAACAATCGCTTAAACTTACCTCTAACAAATAATCAATTCCCATCAAACTCAAGCTCCCCCATAGACCACCACACAAACATATATCACAAATCATTCGCATAAATTCACGCCCCTGACTCCCCTCAGCCACTGGGGCAACCGCAGCGAGGTGCAGTTGGTGCCGCTCTGCGGGTGCACCCCGGCCACGTAGTACTCCAGCGCCGTGCACAGCGGCCGCGCCAGGCAGTGCTGCTCGCACTCCTCCGCTTTCGGCGTGCGCTGGGAATGTCTTCGCGGGACGGCTTGGCGCGGGCGGGCTTGGCGAGCGCAGGGCGGCGAGCACCGCTTTCCCCCCGGTGTGAGCACGAGAAAGAGGATGGGTGCTAGAAAAGGGGCCGCGGGGAGGGGGGTCTGGAAAAACATCAAAACTACATCTTCCGTGCTGTTTTGCCATGGGTACATTTGACTCATGGCCCATTCAGCACCCAGATTTCGTGGTTGCCCTAGATTTGGTGAGTCGGCTGCCAAAAACCCTGAGGTCGATGACCATCTCTACCAACCGCTGAAGCAAAGGTCGTTGAAGCCTGGCACAAGCGTAGTCCATACAAAGTCGGCTGGGCTGTGCTCAGATCCCCTGCTAGAAGTTTAACAGAAACCCTCACCAAGCCCAAAAGCAACGGCTGGGAACTAGCAACTCAGGAGTGTGGATCGAGAATTTCCCATTCTTTGCTTCGAACAAAGGGCGTCTCAACGTCACAGGGTTGTTGGATAAAAAAAAGAATCCACCAGAGTTGCCATGGATGAAACCCGTTTCTCTTTCTAACTGGGCCGCCTTTTTGTTTTTCATCTGCCGTAAAAGGCAGGTTTCCGTTTGGGCTGGGGGAGATTCCCCTTGCGCTGCCAAAAAAACACTGTTCCAACCCTAGCATTTAAGGGCTGGGTTTTTTTCGACCAAAGGAGGGTCAAAAGTTAAAATCTACGGCGTCCAAAAAGTTCCTCCAAGACACTTGTGCGCGGCTCACACGCCTGTTTGAGGCACAGTACCCTTTCCAAATCTGGGCCTATCTGGGCGTGTCTCGAAATCAAGGTCAAGGAGCACCTCCTACAAAGTGGCGTCCTTTTCTTTTGGTTTCCCCTAACACCCCGGAAAAGAGCGCCAACTCCAAAAAGGGCACGAAGATTCACATAACAAATTGGTGGACGGTGGATTGGAATCCATTTGGAAGGAGCTCAAATGGGGGAAAGAAAATTCCACTTCTCCCCAAAACGAGTCCCAATTGTTCATCTTTGACCCCAGACATGGCCATGGGTCAAACCCCGTTACCCCCAGTGAACATCCCAATCCCCCACTAAATCCCGACTAAAATGAGTGGTGAATTCACCTATCCCAAAATGGGCTCCCAAAACGGCTTTGCACCATGGCCACATCCTCCCTCCAGTAGAGAGGTGAGAATAAGGGTACCAACTTCTTTGTCTATTTTAGTAGGTTTGAACCCTCCCAACCCCCCGCCCCCCCCAAAAAAAAAAACAGAAAAAAAGAAGTAGGGGGTGTCCCTCCCAACCAAAAAACGATACCGGAGGCTCCTCCAGGTCCTCCACCGAGAGCCGAGCCAACACCGTGGCGTTCAGCTCCGAGGAGGAGAACTCCTCACGGCTCTTGGTTTCAACGACCCCTCTGCAACAAGTTGTTCACTGTTTGTGGGTTTAGTGGAAAACCCCTGAAAGAAAAAAAGTGTTTCCACTAAAAAGTACAAAATAGTGGAAAACCCCTAAAACAGGGATCCGGATGCATGAAAATTGCAATTTGTAAATGGTGGTTTCCAACTTTATTTTGCAAGATCCATGGACATGTTTTCAAGGGGGTGTTTTGAGGAAGCAAGAAGGGCATCCTGGCTCCGGTCTGCCGCTCTGCCCCGCAAGCCGGGGCCTTTGGATCCTGGCGGCAACTACCACCACCACAAGAACCACAACCATAACAACCAACCAGCCAACCAACGAACTAAACAAACAAGCAAGCAATCAAACAATCAAACAATCCGAAAACAACAAAACGCAAAACAACAAGCAAGCAGCAGCAACACCAACAATAGCCTCTGCAGCAAGAACAACCACCACCGGGACCACCAAACAATATCTCCCCGCCCATCAGCTCGACAAAATATATTAAAACAAAAATATTGCTTGTTAAAAAACAAGGGGGGGAAAAACAAAAAACAACGTCCGCCCGGCGCGGCTTCTCCGCGGCCCTTCCGAACTTCTTCTCCTCGCCCACGAGCGCGAAGAGGAACTCCTCCCCCACGGCGTTGGCCATGGCCATGCCCCAGCGCTTAAGCTCCAGGTGCGTGGGCGGCCTCAGCTGGTACCGCGCGTCGATGACCCCGCAGTAGACGGTGGCCAACCGGTCCACGTTGAAGACCACCTGCAGGCAGCGGAAAAGGAGGGCCGAAAAAGGGCAGGTATCCCTTTTGGAAAATAGATGGATTTCCCTGGTAAGTGGGCATGCAACCCATCTGAACCAGTGGAACCCATCTATTTCTAATCAAACCGATCAAAAGGACGGCAATGGTCAACAGGTGGTCTCCTCTGGAATGCCCGTTTTCAGATCCGCGAAAAGTGTCAGCCTCATCTTTCTTGGTTGCTGCAACGACCCCCCTGCAACAAGTTTTTCAACTTTTTGGGGGTTTAGTGGAAAACACAACTTGATTTCAACCAAAAAGTTTTCAAGTCCAAAGATCCACCCCAATAGCAGTCAAGCTTTTAGTGGGGTAAATGGAAACTACAACAGAAACTAGCTAAAAAGATCTAGGCGAAGGAACCGGATGGCTGGGAGCCAGCAAGTCCTCAACTGGAAAAACGAAGTCTCGCGCCGGAGCTTTGACTTTGCCCTTTTTCCCATATACTTGGGGTGGTGAGCAAAAAAAGTGCAATACAAGCTCTTCCCCACACACGCCAGCGACTGCAGCTACCAGTTCACATCATTGCGGCACATGAGGCGGCAACTGAAACAAACACCCCAGCATGATGTGCTGGAAAACACCTTGCTTTTCGGCATGAACGCAAGTAGACATCCGTCCAGGCCATCTGAGCTTTTTTCTTGGGACACCCCGAAATGTGCTGGTTTTCAATGAACCCAACCACTTCTCATGCGCATTTACCTTTCCAAGTCCGAAAACGCCCTAACCTTAGCACTGCTCTTTTTTTGAGTGTGCCCTTCTTCCGATTGCTTCACGCCCAACCACCGGGGCCATTGCGGGGAGCCGTTCCCGCTCCGCCGCTCCGCCGCTGCGCCTTGGAAATGGACATCGACAACGCCACCTCGGTGATGTTGACCACGGGCGCGAAAGCGTCAGCCTTCGCGTTCCTCACGCAAGGCAAAAAGTGATCGCCGGTTGGTGGAAAAGATGTGTTAGGTCAAAACGTGGGGGGGAATTTTGGCAATATCTTGGGGAAGTAGGTGGGTCCTTCTTTTAAGGGTCTCCCAAAATGATGTTTCTTTTGGTCTCCGGGTCCAACCACCAAAAAAGGGGGCACGCTCAAGAAAAGCGCACAAAATGAATGAAACACAAAAGCCTCTCTGTCTTTTTGTAGACTCCCTAAAACGGTCAGGACAGTCCATTTGAATTCCCTTTCTTCGATTTGCTTAAGTCCCCCGGAAAAAATAAATTTCGGGTAGTGACAGACTCCCTTCAAAACCGGGAAGGGAAAATAGACAAACACATTCGCGATGTTGAGCCAACCGAAAAAAGGGGTCGCTCTCAAAACGGAGGTTTTGCTAGGGGGAATCTGGGTTTTTGATGGTTTCCTGCAAAGAAGGATCCCCCCAAAGTAAACCAAACTAAATCATGGCGGATCAGAAGGAAGGTTCAACCACAAAACCAGGGTAAACTAAGGGTAACCCTCCGTTCCCCTGCCTGTAACCTCCAAAAGTGGCGGAAAATCTCTAAGGAAACCACGTATTGGCCTGCAATGCTCTCAACACGGGATGATCCTTTTAATTTTCTGACGTCCGGCCATGGCTCTCGGCCAAGGGCAGGTTGGTGGCTGTGTCGTAGCCCGGCACCCGGTAGCGGCAGTTGAACTGCCGCGGCCCAGACACGTTGCCCGCGTAGGTGGACGGAGAGGGCCCGATCCACTGGGAATTCACTCCTTGGAAACTCGGGGGCTTCCAGATTTGAGAGGTTAGAATAAGTTGGTACCCGATGCTTTTTATCCGGTTTGCTTCTGTTGTTTATGTTTTGTCCTTTTCTTTGTTTTCCCGGTTTTGTCTATTTTAGTAGAGGAACCCTCCCCCCAAAAAGGGTACTACTGGGGGACCTCGGTAGAAACACGGTCAAACGAGTCTCAATTCGCGGTGGACTTTTTTCAAGAGAGAAAAAAGGTACAACATTTCACATGAAGCAACCACACACACAGACATACATGCTTCACGCCGCCAAAACAGGTACAACACCACTGGAAGACTGGAAGAATGGGAGGACAAAAAAGCTGGTTGGGAGCTGGGCTTCTGGTCCATATCTCCCTGGTGTCCCTCCAAGGGCAGCAGTCGTCCGGCTGCTCATAGGCGTATGGCCAGTGAGAGTCGTTGAACTCCTGGGGTTCGCCAGGGTGCCAACGGGGGCCAGCAACCGACAAAGAAGGACAACGAATACAAACGCGACAAGGGTCAAAGAGACTAACAAACGCGCAAACTAACAAACTAACCAACTAACTAACTAACTAACCAACTAACTAACTAACTAACTCACCAACTAAGAAGCAAACAAGCAAACAAACCAAACCAAACAAACCGGCAAGAATGCAAGCAAACAAAAAACAACAAACAAACAAACAAACACTAGACCACGGTTGGCCCGAAAGCAGAACATCGCAAGCGAGGTCGGCCCAACGCTGCAGGATGCGTTCTTTTTCCCTACACGAAGCATTTGTGAAGCAAGCGCGAGACAGCACCAGGCAAGGTGCTCTGCGCAAACTGGTCGGTGCAAGTTGGTCTGCGCAAGTTGCTCTACGCAAGTTGCACTGTGCAAGTTGCTCTGCGCAAGTTGCTCCGCGCAAGTTGCTCCGGCAAGTTGGTCCCTGCAAGTGGCTCCCTGCAAGTTGCTCTGTGCAAATTGCGCTCCCTGCAAGTTGCTCTGTGCAAGCTGCTCTGTGCAAGTTGCTCTGTGCAAGTTGCTCTGCGTAAGTTGCTCTGCGCAAGTTGCTCTAGGCAAGGCGCTCTGCGCAAACTGGTCGGTGCAAGTTGGTCTGCGCAAGTTGCTCTGTGCAACTTGCTCTGCGCAAGTTGCTCTGCGCAAGTTGCTTTAAAATGCAAGTTGCATCTTGCGACGCCCGCCCGCGGACCAGGGAGGAATCGAACCCGCGACCCGCCGGTTCCGGGAGCAGGCGCGCGAACCACGAGACAACTCCCGAGGACCAGTTCGAACAACAAAAATCGCAAAAAACCTCAAGTTTTGGCACCTCGACCACGCCGATCCCCGCAGAGGGTTGCGCGAGCACCGCAGAAATCGCAAAAAACCTCGAGTTTTTGCGCCTCGACCACGATCCCCGCAGAGGGTCGCGCGAGCAGGTTAAACATCGCAAAAAACCATGGGTTTTTGCACCTCGACCACGCCGATTCCCGCAGAGGGTCGCGCGGGAACTTTAGAAATCGCAAAAAACCTCGAGTTTTGCACCTCGACCACGCCGATCCCCGCAGAGGGTCGCGCGAGCAGGTTAAACATGGCAAAAAACCTCGAGTTTTTGCACCTCGACCACGCCGATCCCCGCAGAGGGTTGCGCGAGCACCGCAGAAATCGCAAAAAACCATGGGTTTTTGCACCTCGACCGCAGAGGGTCGCGCGAGCAGGTTAAACATCGCAAAAAACCTCGAGTTTTTGCACCTCGACCACGCCGATCCCCGCAGAGGGTCGCGCGGGAACTTTAGAAATCGCAAAAAGCCATGGGTTTTTGCACCTCGACCACGCCGATCCCCGCAGAAGGTCGATTTTCGTGTAGTGTCGTCGGCACTACCCCGCCGCCCTAAGAAGTTTTTCAATATCCGCAGATCGTTACCGCTGACTCCTTACGCTGCAACACGCTTGACGGTTTGCTTGTTTCAAAGTCATGTTAAGGTCGTAGCAAGGTCGCTGCAAGTCATTTGCGAGTCATGGCAAGGAATGTTTCAACTTTGATCATTGGGAGTCTTTGCAAGGAGTCATGAGAGCCATTGCAAGTTGCAAGGAGCCAAGTGCATGGAGTCAAGTGCAAGTCGCAAGTGCACGGGGTTAAGTGCAAGTTGCAAGTGCAAGGGGCCAAGTGCAAGTAGCCAAGTGCAAGGAGCCAAATTAAATGGAATCAATTTTCAAATTTGCAAATTAAATGATCAATTAAATTTGGAAATGCAAGGAATCAAGTCTTGAGTGCGATTAGAGTCAGTCTGAATTTACAAATCGTATATGACTCTTACGATACGCTGTGGCTCGCTACATTGACAACAGTGTCAGCACGTGATACTGCCGTGACTCATGCCGCTGACTCCGCGCGATGACTCCTTGCCATGACTCCTTGCAATGACTCCTTGCGATGACTCCTTGCCATGACTCCTTGCAATGACTTTCATGATGATGATTCCTTGCAATGACACCTTGTAATGACTCTCATGAGAACAACTCAAGTGAACCCAGTGGAAGAACCCTTCGCCATGCTTTCGGGAAAACAAACAAACAAACAAACAAACAAAAACAGACAAACAAACAAACAAACAAACAAACAAACAAACAAAGCAGCTTACCAAGCAAGCAAGGCAGCAAGCAAACAAGCAAGAAAGAAAGCAAGGTAACTAACTAACAAACCAAACGAGCAAGTAAGAACACTAACCAAACTAGCAAGCAGGCAAACAAACATGCAAGCAAGAAAGCAAACCAGCAAGTGCAAGTGCAAGTGAATCGCAACTAGGAAGCAATGGTCAGTGCAAGGTTACGTTGTTTGCAGGCGAGGAGCTGGGTAGAAGAACGGAGTTCTCTCGTTGTCATCCGCTTTCTCTTGGGTGCTGCACTTCCATTCTGAAGATGACATCCTTAGAGCAGCCGAGCATCTCCCTCGCGCCGTTTGGAAAAGAACTTTAAGCTGTGATGTGGCTATGCCCCATGCACAAAAAGGTATGCAGCACGGCCTCCTCTGCCAGTCAATCATGCTTGAAGCACCTACCAGGACCTACCAGTGCTACCGTAAAGCAACAAGTTGCTCAGCTTGGCCATCTTTACATGCACATACTTATAACTTTTGCTGGCGCATGGAGAAACCAGTGCTTGATTTAGATCCGGGCGTGCCCCCTGTACTACCCAATAGCTGACATAGCACGGGACATGAACATGCTGAGCCTGGTGCTCGGACGTGCAGTCTGAAACGCCACTGCCGCTTGCGAGCGGTCATTTTGTCGCCGCGGCCCGCGGTCGATTCTGTTCACTCAATGCATGTGGGAGAAAAACAACTAAGAGATTCCCCTGTTGTCGGGAAACTTTTCGTGTCTCCACCTTTGTCGCAGCACCCACCGCCCGGTGACCCGGGCGTGACTCAAAAAAATGTACAAGAAAAAAAGGAAAAATGAGAAAAACAAGGCTTCGCCGCGCGAACCGGCGTTGAGGTTTTTGGCACGTTGAGGTTTTTGGCACGTTCTGAAAGAATGTGTAAGTGCAAAAAACATCAAGGCAGATTCAAGCGGCGGCCTAGAAACAAACCCTCCCCAGCACTGAGGGCGGCGCTTTTGTTCATGCTTTCTAAGGGTTTAAAGATGGCAACGCAGCCCACAGATCCTTGCCTGCGTTCATGCGCCATTGCCATGAAAAAACGTATTCATGAAGAGCTGGATTCACCAGCTTGCTTCCCACATGTTTTGCCTGAACTTCTCGCGGCAAGTATTCTTTTAATCGACGCCAGCATGAGTCCAGAGCCTGCGTTCCAGCGACTTTTGTGCGGCCTCCCGTGCAGAAATGGCAGCTGAACTCCATAAGGCAATGTCGAACCTGGAAGAACTCAAGACCTGCGTCTTCACATGCACTGCGCCAGCTGCGAGCACCATCGCGCTTCTGCGGCGTGCATGGCACTTCCATGGAAAACCTGGAAAATTCGACAGCCTGCTTAAGACTCTGAGCCCGGATCAAAGCAGTGAACGCTTACCAGACATGGATGCTTACCAGACATGGATGCTTATCAGCCCCCCCCCCCGAACCCCCCCCCCCAACCCCCCCCCCACGCTGAAATGCAAGGAAAAACCAAGTGATTCATGCAAAAGTGTCAAAAACGGCTCAAAACTCCAGCGCCGGTTCCAACGGCGTACGCAAAAACAATACGCCGGGCATCATCCCGTTCTGGTCGGCTAAGATGACCCCGGCCGGCGCCGGGTACTCCGAAGTGCGGCCCAAGGCATCGGTGACATTCACCGCCGCCGCCCTGAGGGGGGCCCCGGCTCCGGCGCCGGCGAAGGCCCGGGTTTAGAAGTAAAACCCACGGGATCCTAGGCTGGAAAAAGGGGACCCCAGCAAAAAGGTATATATATATATATCTCTTCTTTGCCTGGTTGGTGGAAAACCAAGGGACCAAAAAAAAAAGGGGAGCTAATTCTGGGGAAGTATCTAGGTCCTCCAGATTTGAGAGGTTAGAATAAGTAATAAGTTGGTACCAGCTTTTTTCGGTTTTGTCTATTTAGGGGAACCCTCCCCAAAAAAGGTGGGCAAAAGGGCACTACTGGGGAGCCTAGGCATGGTAGATCAGAAGGTTCAACCACAAAACTTCGCTAAACTCAGGGTAAATTCCTCCATTCCCCTGCCTGGAACCTCCAAACGTGGCGATGGGCTCAATGGAAACCACTAGTATACTGCACTGTTGAAGGGAATTCCAGTGACCCCTGTAGAAGGTTGACCTGTCGGAGCCGTGACTAAACATGGACACCAAAATTGGGGAAAGAACGACATGGGGGCAAGTCAAATTGGGTTTAACATGGATGAATCCAAAAGGGTCAAAAGGTCGATTCGCTTTGGGCAACTAATGAGGCCGTGAAAAAAGAGAGCCGTGCATTTGATATTCTTCGGGCATGTGAAGGATTCGAAGGCAAGAAGCCGGGTCCAACCCCATTTACCCTCAAGGGGTGGAATCCCTGGTACCACTTCCAACTGGTGGTCTGACCTGAGGTCTAGCCTCAAGGTCCAAGACTTTGAAAAAAAGTGCCCCTTGCCGACTGGCGCCCCCTTGTCCCGACCCATTCCTCTCGTGACCCGCAAGGCTCTTGCCTGGGCCCTTCAGCCCTAGCTCAGATTGGGCTGCCATTTCTGCCTTGGGCATCCAGTACTGATCTCAGATCTCAGGCTTTGCCCCCCCCCCCAAAAAAAAAAAAAAAAAGCTGCCGTGAACAAGGGGGGGGGTTGGCTCCCACCAAAAGGGGCCATTTCTTCCAACCCGATTGACACCGGCCTGGAGGTGAGCACGCGAAGGCTCACCAGGTCGCCTTGCTCAAGACCCAGTGGGAAAACCACCACCTGGCGGTCAAAGCATCGAGTAACCCCAAAACCGGGTTGAAACTCCTACAACTCGCCTAAGGCCATGGTTCCGGTCGTTTCTTCCTGGCACCAAAAAATTGGATCCTGGCTGCGGTTGTTTCAAAAAATTGGTGCAACCCCCAAAACGGGTTGATCTAAAGTCCTAAACTTGGCCTAAGGCCATGGTTCCGATCAAAATCATTTGGCCCTGGCACAAAAAATGGGTTCCCGTTTCGATCGGCCCACGGCAAGGAAGGACCGACGTCTCGCGGTCCTTTCTCCGCATGAGAAAAGTGCGGGGACATATTACCACAAACTGGGGTGGAGTCGGAGGGGGGGGGGGGGTGGAGGGGAAAGGGGGGATTGAACTAATCTTCAAATTTGGTTGACGCCTACAAGAGACATGGTTTTGCGGAGGCCTTTCAGGTACCAACCAACCAACCAACCAACCAACCAACCCATCACCAGACCTAATAAAAAACCAGACCTAACACAAAACCACTACCTCCTTTCAGGTGGTCCACCCAAAAAAAGCGACCCAACAAGGGCGACAAGCCCCTGAAAACCAGCGTCAGCTTCGCCAGTTGGTCCAGTTGGAATACGGGCTCGGCTAACCCCATTTCTCTACAACCTAACCAGGGGTTCAAATCCAAACCCAAACCGCCACTCCAAACAGGGATCCGGATGCATTATTCACCTGAACATTGCAACTTGTGAATGGTGGTTTCCCTTTATGTGGGTGTTGAAAAAGCAACATGTTTCAAATGGTTGCAACATGGAGATCTTTTAAGGAGCAAACCACCACTCCAAACCGCCAATCCAAAGCGGTGCCTGGCATACAGTTTTCGGCACACCTCATCCCTTCTCTTGGAGGTGCACGTCTGCTTTGTTTCCAATGGCGCAAACCATTTTGGGTTATCCCTAATGCTCCAAGCTCCACGCTCCGAAGCCCCCTTGAATGGACATCGGCTCCCTTTGAAACCAAGGGGAAGAAATTAATTTCAGCTAACTGGAAGCACATTGGGCGTCATTGATTCGAGCCCGCGCCTCGCCAGTATGGTTTACATAGCCGTCTCTACCAGTGGGTGAAAAGAAACAACCACAAACAAAACCAAAAACACCAAACCACCACAAACCGACCCCCCCCCCCAACAAAAAAAACACGACCAAACCACCGCGCAACAACACCAAACACCAGAGAACCCCACGAGCCATCCGGGCCCGGAGAACAAAACTCGGGGGGTCCACACGTCTCTCTGCTCGCTCGGGGCTCGCTCGCGCGCACGTGCGCTTGCTGGCGCCTTGGCATCGGCGCCCTCCGCTAGCGTCCGCCGCACGCCGTTCAGCGGGATCTGGGTGGCTGAGATGTCCGAGGCCACGAAGACCCTGGGGCTGCGGAGTGATCCGTGGGGAGTGGGAGGGGGGCTGGGAGGGGGGGGGCTCAAGAATAGGAATTGTAGGGGTCCAAGAAAAGGGGCTTCTGTAAGGCTAGAAACCTCTAAGGAACCCTCAAAAAACCCATAAACAAAAACTAAGACTCCCGAGGCTCCGGAAACGGGGGGAACTCGGGAACTTGGGAACTCCCCCGAAGAAGAATGCCAATGCACCGCCAAGTTCCAACAATCGTCGGCCTTTACTTAATCAGTTGTATGCGAGTCGACCTGATCCGACCTTTTGGTTCTCTCCTTTTGACCACCATTTTTTCGTCCCCTACACGTCCCTGAGGGTTGTCGGGATGCATCCGGATCCACAAGTTGGCTTGGTGTCGACACATTGACACATACCGAGATGGTTCAAATCCCAAGGTTCGAACAGCGGTTGGTCCCATCGTAAGATTCCATGCTTGTGGGTGGGAGGGTCAGAGTTCAAAAGTTTGAACGCTTGCTTTTGGACAAGTCAGTCAGATTTTTCATAGGTTAGTTAACCCCCCCCGTACGCCCCCCTCCCAAATGTCAAAATCTCAGTAAGACTCACCAAGTGTTGCTGAGCACTACTGAGCCCGGCAAGGATTTGGCATGTGTGGGGGGGGGGGGGGTTGCTTCAATTTTGCATAGCAGATTTGTTGAAGCTTGCCCGGGGCTCGAAGCGTCATTGCGTGCTACTAAGCACTTGATGAGCCTGGGTCGCCCATGTGCTGTGTTCTTGAGGGGTGGTTGAGAGGTCCTCTACTGAGTGTGCATACTGAGCCGGGATTCCAAAAACGTGCTGTTTTAGCTTGTGATTGAGTGCTACTGAGTACTGAGTGTTACTGAGTGTTACTGAGTGTTACTGAGTGTTACTGAGTGTTCCTGAGTGTTACTGAGTATTCCTGAGTGTTACTGAGTGAAACTAAGTGTTACTGAGTGAAACTAAGTGTTACTGAGTGAAACTAAGTGTTACTGAGTGTTACTCAGTGTTATTGAGTGTTACTGAGTGTTACTGAGTCTTACTGAGTCTGAGTGTTCCTGAGTGCTACTGAGTGATACTCAGTCAAACTAAGTGTTACTGAGTGTTACTGAGTATTACTGAGTGTTGCTGAGTGTTCTTGAATGTTACTGAGTGTTCCTGAGTGCTACTGAGTGTTACTGAGTATTACTGAGTGTTACTGAGTGTTACTGAGTATTACTGAGTGTTACTGAGTGTTACTGAGTGCTACTGAGTGTTACTGAGTGCTACTGAGTGTTACTGAGTATTACTCAGTGTTACTGAGTGTTACTGAGTATTACTGAGTGTTACTGAGTGTTACTGAGTGTTACTGAGTGTTACTGAGTGTTACTGAGTGTTACTGAGTGTTACTGAGTGTTACTGAGTGTTTCTGAGTGTTACTGAGTGTTACTGAGTAGTACTGAGTGTTACTGAGTGTTACTGAGTGTTACTGAGTGTTGCTGAGTGCTGGTGAGTGCTGCTGAGTGCTGCTGAGTGCCTCTTGTCTGCTACTGAGTGAGCGCTTGCTGATTGCCATTGAGTGCCTTTGAGTGCTACTAGGCCTACATCCGCTGATGTTCAATTCCCAGGTGTTCAGTGCGCGGCGCAGTTGCAGCACAAATGACCGCTAAGGAAATGACAGCACACATAGGAATCATTACGGTTCCAACTACTCAGCAAGACTCAGTAGCACTCATGATCAATTTTGAGTTGTGGCCATGTCTTACTGAGAGCTGCTGAGCCTTGCTTGCACTCGAAGCAAAAAAATGGTTGAGCCTTACTAAGCCTTACTAAAGCCTACTAAGCCCTACTAAGCCCTACTAAGCCCAAGATTCAAAATGAACATGTTTCTTCATTTTTGGATCCGATGCCACTCAAAATCACATTTGAGGGAGGTTAACTAACCTATGAGTGTTTCCCCTGCAAAAGATCACCCTATACCAAGAAAACTCACCAATGGGCCAAAAAGGTGAGTTTACAACCACCAACAATACACCTGAAAAGTACCTGGTACATGCAGAAACCCTTTCAAACACTGTGGTTTAATGATCTAACCGCTAAAAAGGGAATAAATTCGGAATAACTGCTTCTTGAATAGGACTAAGAGTAGAAAGAATTGCAAAACCGTGTGGCCAAAATGCATCGTTTCAGGAATCCGGTGGTTTCTGCGAGTCTATGCTTGCGGTTGTGCGAAGGAGACCCGCTACTCCTCTGACTGCGTGCGCAACCCAGTCATCCATCAGGGCTCCCCTCAAAACAATGGATTCCGACCACCAAAAAAGGCGCCCCTCAATACAAAGTGGGGTTGATGAAAATCAAGGGTCTTTCTTTCTTTCTGGAGCCTACCCCGAATCCCCAAAATGCGGCCGATGTGATCCACGGCTCACGTAAGGTTTGGAGGCAGAATCCTTTTTGAGTTGCCGTCCGGCCAAATTGTCAAGTGCTAATTGACCTCCTCGATTTTGTGATTTGTTTCCGTCCAATCAAGGTTGACCCTCGAAAGAAGCGATGCATACTAGAAGCAAGCTGCAACAAGAGAAAAACACAGGAAGAAAACAAGTACAAATCAACAAGTGAATATGCAAAGCCAGAGCCTGAACTAGGCGCCAGTGTTGGGGCAGGCTTAAAACAAACGGCATGAAACCAACCAGGTTGGACGCATGCTCCCTCGTAATTGGTCCAGCCAGCGCTTAGCCGGGTCGAGCGGCCCGTTGTGATAAATATCAACATAAGTGTCGCCCTCGATGACCATGGAAAGAGCTTGTGGTAGCGCTAGTCGACACCTCGGTGGGTCGACATGCCGGGGTTCTGCGACCCAAGATATCCTTAAGCCTTCATGATCACAGATTTTTTTCCTGGGACCCCCCTAAACACACCACCCCCACCCCCTGTCACCCCCTGCCACCCCTCCCTCACGAAATGGTCTGCTTTGTCTTTCCCAAGCGGGCGTCTTTGCTGGTGTGAGGGTGAGGGTGACAAAGGCTCAGCAAGCAGTTGGGCCATGCTTAAGCGGGACCACCCCCCTAAACACTATACGCCTATGCAAGTCTGACTGCCGAGGCGGCGACTGAAGCAGCACCAGCAGGATTCGCAAGACCAGGAAAGCCTCTGCTGCAAAGCTTGGAATCAGAGTTGGCAGTTTCTTCCTTCCTGCCTGAACAGGAATTCAAGCACACAACCTCCACCAACTGCATGCTGCATGTTGGCATGTGTATTCCCAGCCATCTGCCCGCACAGGTGTACTGCCATGGCTCGAGGAACACCCCTGCAAGATTTAGTGCAGCAAAGTAGCCATCGCACTCCCGTCTCAGGCAGCAAATGTCTTCGACACAGCTGCCCATGAACTAACCTCAATGGGAAGCGACAGGCAAAACAAGGCATGCAGTGAGAAGTTACCCGTGTTCTCGTGTCAGAAACTTGCTTTTTTGTGATGCCGAAGGTCTCTATGATTGTTGGATTGGCGGTCTGGGGATTTGACCCTCTGGCTCTTGCAGAGTCGTGGGGAAATGGGAAACCAGCCCGAACCACCAAGCCATCAATCACAACCACTAGTTGTAAGGAAGCTGAACCACTACCCCCAGACGAAAAGCGGGTATCTCTTTGTGACACGGACCTACGCTGACTCGCAGAAAAACGAAGCTCGCGCTGCTTCCGGTCAAGCGGCGCGGCAAGTCCGGACTGAACTGCCGGCCCACTGAAAGCATGCGATTCGCTTTTGAAGACGAGAGAGCCGGCGATTCGAAACTTCTACCGGGGGTAACTGATTATCCCGTCTCAAAGGTTGGAGCACCGGAAGTGCATTTTTCGTTTGGTGTGGGTGAGAAGCTGTCGTTTTGGTTCCGGCGCGGACTGGACTTTTGAGTTCCATGCTGCAGCTCCTTTGGAGCTTGAGCCTTGGAAACGACTGCGAGCGATCGATCAAAAGGTGTGAAAACGAGGGCCTGCAATTCGACGGCTCCAGTTCGACTGGTTTGTAGGGGAACATGTATGTCTTTTTCGGCGGCTGTGCCGAACTGAGGGGCAGAAACACCGACCATTTCCTAGGTCCGTGTAGTGCTGGAGCGTGGTAACCCTGGTTGATGTGCCAAAAAGGAATAAGGAATTGGAAGCGATTGGAGCTGTAAGTCTACCTGGTGAGTCTCGCGCAACCGCCCTGCTCCGCAGCTCTCCCCACCAGCCGAGTTGGCCTGTTAGCACTGCAGAGCTGCTGCTGCCGCAGCACAACCTCCGGATTTGAAAGGCGAGGAGCTGCCCTTTAAAATGGGCGGCTGTCTTGTTGCCCGTTGCCCCGCCCCCGCCGCCCCCCACCTGCAGGGGTGCGAAAAAGAAAAAATAAAGGGAACCAAAACCCTGAGGAATCGCAGCCGGGCGCTCTCCAGTCTGAACCTGGCTCCATTCACAGTGGGCATGAGGCGCATTCTGGTTAACAAAGGCCGTTCAGAAGCCGTGATAGCAAACGAGAACCTTTCGACGCTTCGGGAAACTTATAAACTGAGCAAACCCTTTCTGCTTCTTGTTGACCCCGGATCTAAGCAGTCTCTTTTTTTGGGGGGGGGGAGGTGGTCCCTGCAAAGTGATGAACTTTACGTTTATCCGGCAGAGTGGGACCCCGATCCAAAACAATAAGGGTTTCTCACGACCTCCTCCAAGCCTTTTTTGCCTGGCCCGTTTGAAGAGCTTTTGGAGACTCCGGAGGCCAACCTTGGGGTCAATGAGGGTCATCACTCTGTGCGTGTGTTCCGCTCCATTCCATTCACATCTCTCGGAGAGAATTCGATGCTGCGCCTTTGCTTCCCACATTATTTTTTCCGGTAGACATTAAAAGCGCTGGCGGAAATGATTGATTGGCCGAGAAAGAAACCGAAAAAGGGAAGCGGATGTCGAAGATGAGACAAGCTCCTCTTTTCGCTGAGGCCGCGAAAAATTGATCCACCAGTCCCAAAAGGGGCCGTTTTCAGGGAAGAAGTGAGGTGTCGATCGGCCACCAGCAGGTTCGACTAGAGCAACCCATCCGCACATCTTCGAAGCTTTTCCATGCAAGCCCGTGACCGGGGATTCTTCTCCTTCGGGCCCGTCCGCCTTTTTTGGCGCCTCGAAAAATGTGCTTTTTTCGGCTGTTTGGGGGCGTCTGGAAGACTGGTCTGCGGAAAGCCCCCACCCCCCGAGATCCGAAAGGCACCTGGATGGCCAATAGCTCTCTTTGCCGCTCTCCTTCTGTGCCGCTTGCACCCGCTTCTCCGCCCAGCCCTGCGCACGGAGAGAAGGTTCTCGCAGGGAGCGATCCGGAGCAGGGGGTTGCCCTGCCTTCCGGATCTAGCGGGATTTACCCCCAGAAGGCTGGGCCTTTGCTCTTTCTTTTGGGTGGAGTGTCTTCCATGCCCACTTTCCAACTTTGAGAACGAGGCAAACCGAAGCAACGTTGCATTTTGTGAGTTGCTTTCCCGGCGATCCCGACTCTGTTCTCCCTGCCCCGGGTCTCTAAACACCGAATCTGACCGTTTTCCATGCGCAGCCCAACATAGTCAAACCATCCAAGCGCAAGTGTCTCAGCTGGTGAAACACCCGTGACATGTCTTGAACGTCTCAAACTTGTTCCAAGAAACTTTGAGGGGAAACACCTGGCAGACTTGATTAATACGGGGGCGAACCCTGAACCAACCAATGTTGGAAACTCCCAGACCCACAAGGGTGCTGCACAATGGCTCCTGCAACAAGTGTTTCCGGCAAACTCTTCTTCGAGTTCCCCTCGGCGCGTCAAAAACGGCGAGCGCGACTACATGGATTCCCCGTGCAACCTTCCCCGTTTTTGTTTGAGGTGCATCACCCGTTTGGCCCGGGGCACGCCCCAAGGAACCTCAAAGTTTGGTCTGCTGCCCAACTGATGGCTTTCTCATAAGGGTTCAAACCCAAATGGGCATGGCGCACCCAAAATGGGAGGGGCTTCCTGGTTTCCCTTCAAAACCCACCCTCAAAAAAGAAACGCCCAAATCCAAACCACAAATCCACACCACCAATTTTTAGGGGTTACTAGCCCCTCAAACGTTACAGAAAAAAACAAGCTGGCCGGAAAATAAGGCTTGACGCCATCAATCAAAGGGAAATTCCTCGAGTTGGCCCCCCCTCAGTCCAAAAATCCACCCAGGCAGCCGCCGCTGGTGCCACGCCGAATCCGCGCGCCATCCGAATCCGCGCCTTGATCTTCATGTCCGGGGGCTTCAGCGGCGTCGGCAGGCCGACGTCCTCGAAGCTGCCGTCCAGGATGTTCCTGGCGCTTAGGGCTGGGCTTTGGGCTTGGCTTAGGGCTGGTTTGAAACGCTCGCTGGCTGAGTGGATGGCCCCAGAAAAGTAACCAAACTTTGTCTGTGCCACTAAAATGGTCCTCCCAAAAAAGTTTAAGGTTCATGAACTCAGGAAGTGAGTTTGGGTTGTAAGTTCAGGATTGGCCCGAGGAAAAAGCACGGCCAAAAAAAAGGAAGGCGCCCCTGGCGTCCAAGCACCCGGTGTCTGGGTTTTTTCCCCCCCTGCCTGTTTCATTTTGGTGTCAGAAACCTCATTGATTTGCCAACCTGGGAACATCACAAAGCAAGCCCACTTGAACTTACAGAAGGTGATCTTTCACACCAAAGAGAAACAGAATTCGTGAACCCGTGTCTTTCGTAACCCTTTCACCGCTTTGACCTGCGGAGGCTTTCGCCGAAGGCGCCTGTAAGGCAGGCGGCCCTCGGTACCGGAGCCGAAGTAGATGATGCCGCCGTTCTGCATCAGCACCACCTCACTGTGGATGGTTGCGACATCCATTTCGCACCACCCTTCAGAAAGCCTAGAATGATTCGATTCCCCAACGTACATACCAACAAACGTTATGGTTTCAACCATGGTTTCAAAGTGCTGCGAAATGGATTTCGTCCATCCACCTCACGACTCAGCGACTCAGCGAGCGTCCCACCTGCGCCTGCGGAGGAATACACGGCAACCCGCAACCCGCCCCTCCCCTCCCCCCCAACCCCCACACTCCAAAAAACGAAGACAATCCTTTAGCACTTGCACAAAGCAGCTGGAAATCAACGGTTCACCTTTTGCAACCACGACTATGGACCGAATCAGGATTTGGGCTTTCAAGTGGGCTTCTTGTTGCTGCCTCCTGGTTTTGGCATCTCCTTTGGGGGACCTACGTAAAATGTGTCTTTGTCCCGTGAGTTTCCGAGTCAGTACGCAAAAAGCGAACGGCATCGGCATGCGGCCCAGCGGCGGTGTGTAACGGCCCCGCGGCGATCTGATGGACAGGATCGCGGGACTCCAACTTCACCTCGCTCGGGAGATGGGCGGCGCGTCGTTTGCTGGGTGGCTCTGAAGGACAACTACTGGAGAACCAGTCGTGTTTTTGACTTGGTGCCCCCCTTTTCTGGGTGGTTCTAAAGGAAATTACTGGAGAACCTCCCAAACTCCAGGGTGAAGGTAAGGTTGGAGATGGTGGGCTTTTGACCCCCAAAAGCAACTACCTGGCCCGAGCCCCCCATCCCCCCCTGCCTGCCGTGGCGTGGTGATCACATCCTGGCCGTCGAAGCCGGTGGCGGGCCCCTTGCCCCAGGTGTACAGCTGGCCCTTCACAGACCTCGGATCGGACCCACCAGAATCCGAGGGCCCCAAAGATCCCGGCACGCGCCTTCCCAATCGGAGGGCCCCAAAGCCAGTCTTGTGGATGGATCAAAAGTGGTTTGGCCCAGGCCAAACGTTCCGAAACAAACCGGGCCAGCCCAAAACGTCAGGTTCCAAGAGACGTTTGCTGCCAAACCCCGCCGCGTTTGTCCAAAGCCCGCGGCTTGGTCACCGAGTGCATCAATCCCAGCGCCACCTGGCAGAACTCCAAGTTGTGTGGAGTCGATTTTTTTTGGGGCGAGCCCATTTGGTGACTTAATTACTTGTTTTCCCCAAATTCAGAAAAACACCGCCATGTCCTTACACTCCTGGTAGCTCCCTCTACCCAGTCCAACAGCTCCCAAAGCCAACCACCAGCTAGACGCTGCCTGCGACATGGACAGGCCCGAAAGGCTTTCCACTCCTCAGCTCGTCGGCTCGGATTTTCGGCGACGGTGTCAAGAGCCGCCGATCCAAATGGATGGCTCGCCCTTTTTGAGTTGGCACCTCCTTGTCATAATTTGTTCCGTGCTTTCAAGGGAAAAACCAAGAGGAACACCACCTCTGTGCTTTTTATTTCGGGGGAAGGGAGCCTTAAAAAAAAAAAAAAACGAGACACACTGGCACCAAAACCGCCCACCGCCCCCCAGTCGTGCCGAAGCTGAGTCAAAGCCTGAGGCCTTGGCTGGCGGGGGTCGGCATATCCGTGGCCACGCCGTGGCCGCAGCGCCTCAGGAAATCTCCACCCCCACCCGCCCGGTCGCTTTGGCGGCGCTGAGCTTGGGCCAAGCCGAAACTCCCTTGGTTGGCTTTTTCGTCCCCTGGATTTGGGTTTTTTTAAGCATCCAGAAATGATAGATGCCCTTTAAGACCAACAAGGGGAAGAAAAAGAAACAAGATTCCTTTCAGCGAATGGAAGCTATTGTGCACCGGATCTTTTCGTATCCCAAGGTAAGGATCTTGCGGGTTGCTTTTAGCCCCACTTCAATGCCAAAAGCTGCTCCACGAGAAAAACCAAAAACCGCAAGCTTGGAGAGAAACGGAGCAACGTCCTCCCGAAAAAAGGATCGCCCTACACCGGAGCAACAAAAGGGCGAGTCGCGGTTGCTTTGGCCACGAACAGGGTTGTGGGCAATGACCACTTCTGTCATACAACAAAAAGGGCTTCCCAAAGACTAACACCCCATAAGGGGGAGATTCCCGTGTATCACAGAAGTGGTTGCATAAACCCCTTGATTCCACAACCCTGGCGAAAATCCTCCCGATGCCAAGGGGCCCGAAGGAACCCTGGCCCCATGTGTAGAGTCCGCCCAGCTGGTCCACCGCTGCGGTGTGCGACTGGAGGCGACGCGGCCCGCGTGCGACGACCAACCCTAAACCAGCCCTAAACCAGCCCTAAACCAACGACGTGCATGTGCTGTAGATGGGGCGAGCGGGGTTGGAGTCGAATCCCATGCTTGGCTTTTCTAAAGAAACCCGAGAGGAAAACCCATTGTGGAGTGTGCCCTCAAAAAAGGCGGCCCCACATGACCTGACCACTCCGGTCGCCTGTGGTCACTAGGCTGCAATGGCTTGCTGTTCCAAGAAACCCTCCAACATACCGTTTTGAAAGGAATCTTCATGGCAAGCTTGGGGTATGCTCAAAAGTTATGTTGGAGGGTGGCAATGGCTTTGTGCATCAGAGGGTTGGGAACTGCGGCACTGTAGCCCTATTGAAAGCCAAAAGACAACCAAGACATGCCGAGCTTGGCCTCGCCCGCCGCAATGTACGTGACTTTGACGCTCTGCAGGGTCGCCACTAGCCTGGCCAGGTGAGAAGGACTCCCTTAAAGGCACAGGTATATATATATATATATTACACATATGTGTACAGCATGTGTATGTATATATATATATATACATATGTGCGTATATGTGTATACATATGTATATATATATATATATGTGTGTGTGTGATAAACGGGGCCCCACGAAAGGTTCTTGAATCCCGCTCTGGATGCCAGCCACCCTGCATCACCCCTTCCTTTTTGCTCCCGCCGATGCAGGTATCGCAAGCTGATCGATTCACAGCCCGTGCCCCCGGCCTTTTGGCAATTCGGGTGTCTCTTCTTTTTGGGCCCTCCCCAAAAGAGCTGGTGGTTGTCCTCTCAATTTCCCTTGAAAACCAGGATAAACCCAAGAACATGTGGTGTTCCTGCTAGCTTCCCTTTGAAGCCACCAAAAGGGGTACCCCTTCTGAAACAAAGACGAGCCACCCGTTCGCGCGGCGAAGCGCGGCGAAACGAACCTCCTTTTTCCAGCACCCAAGGACTGGCTTTTGGACAGCGCCTGATGTGGACATGGGTTCATGGGGGTTGGGGGGAGGGAGGGGAGGGAGGGAGCCCAAAAAAGCCCCAAAAATGCCTTATTTGGGGCTATTGAGCTTCCCCCTCCCTCCTTCCCAGCCCCCATCATGGGTAGGGTATCGCAATACTTGCTGCTTCGAGAGGCAGGGAATGAAGGGAATGACCCCTGTCCATCCCCTACTGCGGATGGACAAAATCCATTTCGCACCACTTTGAAACGTTGGTATTTACGTTGGGGAATCATAATTCCAGGGTTTCCTTGGTGGTGCAGGAGTTCGTCCATCCACAGTAGGGCTTCCTTTCAGGGAATCTCCAGGTTCATTCCCGACAGTCATTCCCTGCAGCAAGAATAGCGGGATCCTTCACCAAATTCGGGTTTCATGCTGGCTTCTCTTGACAGCCGAAAGGGTACCGACTCTAAACACGAACAAATCTGTGGAGAATGGTTCTTGTGATCTCGTGGGATCTAGTCGATAGGAGACCTCCCCTGGTTGGATCACCGATTCTCACCTCCGAAAAGACAAAGGGACTGGTAATCGTTGTTGGGGTTGGTGGTTGGACGGTTGGTGGTTGGAATTGGTTCTTGGGATTGGATAGATCACGGACTCCAATCTCCATTGAATTGCTTCCTTCTTTGCAGGATTTGCCACAGAGTTGCTTCCTTCAGGTCGCTGTTTTATCTTTGAGGAAATCTTTGGGACGGCAGTTTCTTGGGTAGCTGGGTGCAGAGACCATGTGGCCATGGGTCAAATCCCCGTACCCCCAGTGAACATCCCAATCCAACCATAGGTTCTAAAATGGGTGGTGAATTCACCTACCAACCAAAATGGGATCCAAAGTTTTCACAACAACGTGGTTTTTGCCATTGGTTTTGACCCACAGCCACATGTGTGTTTTTTCTCACGCGAAGGGATCCGGGAACAAAGTCTCGTAGGCTTCCACCCGCTTCGTCTCCTCCAACGTCCGGCCGAGCTTTTCCAGCTGCAGCACCGTGTCCTACGCAAACGAGGGGTGAGGCGAGCCGGGGCAAGGTGGGCAGACGGTCTGGAGGGGGGCCGGGGGCGGGGGGGAGGGGGTGGGGGGGAAAGTGGGGGGGGGGAAGTGGGGGGGGGGGATGCGGAGGGGGGTGGGGTGGGGTGGGGGGGGGATGGGGGGGGGGGGGGACCAATTGATGCTCGCCCTTTGCATAGGTATCCTTTGGGAAAAAAAAACATGGCCCTGATGAATGGAATAAAACCAATCTGAACCCATCTATTCTACTCAAGCTTACCGAAAAAGGACCCCTATGGTCCTTTCGCTTCCTAAAGCATCCCCAAGAATTTTCCTCACTTTTTGCAGCATCCCCCAACCAAATAACCAAATGAACCTCCCAAGCGGTTGGTGTCCTTTTAGGGTTTTGTCATGTCCTGCCTCGGGGGTTCGATTCAAGTCCCTGTTCAAACGGTTTTGACATTTACTTCTCCGGGGCTTCCGGAGAGAAAACGAAGCCCCAATGCACCGGGCTTCGTAGAGCAACCCAAAACCTGAGGGCCAAAGCTGTTCTTGGCTCACAGGGCAAAAAAGTCAAATGTCAGAGGCCCCCAAGACTCTATGAATGGCATCCCGAGATCTCGTGAAACCACCGGCCCATGTTTTTTTGTTTCCCGACCAGATGTAAGATGTCTACTGGACCAAATCCACGCCGGACGCCTGGTGACAAATACACTTTCTGGTCCAAACCAGCGTGGAGTCCGTCCGTCCAGTATCTGCATGTCTTACCACCTGTCCCAAACCTGGGAAAAAAGAAAAAGAATTGGAGCCCCGGGTAAAGGACCCACCCATGGCTTTCCCTCGTCGCGAATCGGCGAGCTCGGGCAGACCGGAGGCCTCCGACTTCCGCTTCCTCGGCCGCGGCGGATCCTCCACGGACACCGGCTGCGCCAGCTGCGCCTCGAAAGTTCGCACACCCGGCAGGAGCTGCCACATGGGCTGTGCCTGTGGGGTTGCGGTTGCTTTTCGGATCCTTCAAATTGTTGGTTTTAGAGGGGGAAAAGTATATACATATATATATATATGTGTACATTTTAAAAAATGAGAGAAAAAAGCTCCACGCCAAAAGGAGAGTTTTGGCCATGAGCAGAGGCGCAGGACATGCGCGCTTTTTAGTTTCCAATGAAGGCAAGGTTGGCCACTTGTTTCCAAGCCATCCTTCCCAAAAAAAGCAAGAAAACCCAAAACAAATCAGGAGTGCCCTTCACGAGGTGACCCAACCTATGGCTTCCCTTTGTCAACTGGGAAAACCCGACACCTCGCATTTTGGAGCGGCATAAGCAACCACAACTCATCTGCAAAAAGCAGAGGTGTCAAACACCAAAAAGGAAAAATGTACACACTTGAACTCCAGATGGAGAGTGCTAATCTTTCGAGTACAACTGATGAGTCTCGAGTACAACTGATGAGTCTCGGCTGAGTTCTGCTTGCAAGTCCCTCGGCTTCTCTCTAGAGGCGAAAACGTTACCCGAAAGAACAAGAAGCACAAACAGCGCCGCAACCAAGGGGGCCAAAAGGACAGCAACATCACTTTACACATGCAGGTACGCTGGGATGATCAGTCCCAGTATCACCACCGATGGCAAGTGTCTTCGTTGGCAGGAGACTTGCCATGGTGCTCCTGCCCCCTGCTGCAACGGAAAAAGGTTTTGGTGGCA
Source organism: Effrenium voratum (assembly GCA_963377175.1). NCBI lineage: Eukaryota > Dinophyceae > Suessiales > Symbiodiniaceae > Effrenium > Effrenium voratum. Next base: position 358,108 of record CAUJNA010003558.1, read on the forward strand.
GGGTTTTCTGCCACTCCGCACACACACGCCCCTCTATGAGGGGCGAGGTTTCTCTTTTCCTGCAGG
>CAUJNA010003558.1:358273-373273 GCA_963377175.1 Effrenium voratum
GATTTGGGAGGGATGATCAGGTAGCTGTGGTGTAATAGTCCGGGAGGAAGAGTCACATCGATAACCCAGCACTTTGTCATCATGTTGAACCTCGAGCATCACTGGTGGGCGATAAAATTCCAGGGAAAGAAAATTCATGAGCACGGGCGAGTGTGGGGCTGAATCTCGAAGGAGAATGAAACGATTGTCGACGTAGCGCTCATGCCAGATCACACCAATGTCGGGCATGCAAAACCGCAGAGAACTCATTGTTTGGTGCCAGAAGAAATCTTCAACCGTAGCAACCAAATTGCACAACGGTGGGGCGGCTGGTGATCCCATAGCGACTCCTCGTTCTTGGCGGAACAAGTATCCATTGATCTCGAAGTGACTGTTGTCAATGACAAAGTCCAGAAGGTGCCGGAGATCTTGTTCACGAAAAATCCTAGGAATCTTGGTTTGACGGCGCCACTTTCCTTTGAACATACGGCGTCGATGATCTGACTTTACTTCGTACACTGACCATTGAGAGGAACTGCGAAGGCCAACAACTTGATCGTATCGATGAAGAAGCACTTGCAGCGCCTTTGACCAAAATATCCACCACTGAGCCAGCTACATGCAAACAAAGCACAATGCATCAACAACTGTCCCAAGCATGCACAAGAAGAGACAGCATGACAAGCTCACATGCAGATTTTGTCCCGAGTCGACGCCGAACGTCACGCAGAAGGTGAGGTTCAAAACCTTTGGCCTCATAAAGGCGTTTGAGAGCGTCGAGCCCATGCTGCTGCTGAACCGCCGGTTGTGCACCGCGTATGATGATCATTGATCATTGGCACTCCGAATTCCTTTGATTTGGGAGGGATGATCAGGTAGCTGTGGTGTAATAGTCCGGGAGGAAGAGTCACATCGATAACCCAGCACTTTGTCATCATGTTGAACCTCGAGCATCACTGGTGGGCGATAAAATTCCAGGGAAAGAAAATCTCGAAGGAGAATGAAACGATTGTCGACGTAGCGCTCATGCCAGATCACACCAATGTCGGGCATGCAAAACCGCAGAGAACTCATTGTTTGGTGCCAGAAGAAATCCTCAACCGTAGCAACCAAATTGCACAACGGTGGGGCGGCAAGTGACTGTTGTCAATGACAAAGTCCAGAAGGTGCCGGAGATCTTGTTCACGAAAAATCCTAGGAATCTTGGTTTGACGGCGCCACTTTCCTTTGAACATACGGCGTCGATGATCTGACTTTACTTCGTACACTGACCATTGAGAGGAACTGCGAAGGCCAACAACTTGATCGTATCGATGAAGAAGTACTTGCAGCGCCGTTGACCAAAATATCCACCACTGAGCCAGCTACATGCAAACAAAGCACAATGCATCAACAACTGTCCAAAGCATGCACAAGAAGAGACAGCATGACAAGCTCACATGCAGATTTTGTCCCGAGTCGACGCCGAACGTCACGCAGAAGGTGAGGTTCAAAACCTTTGGCCTCATAAAGGCGTTTGAGAGCGTCGAGCCCATGCTGCTGCTGAACCGCCGGTTGTGCACCGCGTATGATGAGCCACGAGTGAGAAGACCAAGAAGAATAAGTAAACATCTGATCATTGGCACTCCGAATTCCTTTGATTTGGGAGGGATGATCAGGTAGCTGTGGTGTAATAGTCCGGGAGGAAGAGTCACATCGATAACCCAGCACTTTGTCATCATGTTGAACCTCGAGCATCACTGGTGGGCGATAAAATTCCAGGGAAAGAAAATTCATGAGCACGGGCGAGTGTGGGGCTGAATCTCGAAGGAGAATGAAACGATTGTCGACGTAGCGCTCATGCGATGTATGCAAGTCCATGCAAGATCAAGCCAGCAGCCAACAGTAGACCGAGTGAGACGTCGCTATGATCTGACGGCTTTCTTCCCTTTAGTGAAACCTCGTTCCTGGTTAAATGTGAAATTCCGCTGTTCTATGATAAGCACGTTGAGGTCAAATTTTCCGACAGAGCCGGCCCGGGGTCACACAATGGGTACACCCGAGGATTCCCCACGAATGGGGTGTACACACTTAAACTCCAGATGGAGAGTGCTAATCTTTCGAGTACAACTGATGAGTCTCGAGTACAACTGATGAGTCTCGGCTGAGTTCGGCTTGCATTCACTTGGCTTCTCTCTAGAGGCGAAAACGTTACCCGAAAGAACAAGAAGCACAAACAGCGCCGCAACCACGGGGCCAAATAGACTTTCAGAATCACCGATGCAGGTACGTCCAGCTGGCCAAGCTGGATATCCCACTTCACTGGTAGCTTCGTTGGACACAGTCCCAGTGAAGTGCTGTGTCCCCCTGCTGCAACGGAAAAAGGTTTTGGTGGCAGGGTTCTCTGCCACTCCGCACACACACACACACACACACGCCCATAGGTGTGCTTTTAGGGAAATAGATGGCCCCTGGTAGATGATTAAACCACCAGGCAAACCAGGAATCGCCCTCTATTTTTCCAGCCACCAAAACGGACACCTATGCACACACCCTTACCCCCGCCCCCGCCCTTTTGCGTGGAGGAGGATGACCCAAAGGCTGGTTCTCGTTTTTTTTTTTACCTAGCCGATCAGACATAAACAGGGATCCTTACATGAAAAACACCTGAACATTGCAACTTGTAAGTGGTGGTGAACCCCTTTATTCTGGTGTTGAAAAAGCCACCTGTGTCAAAATGGTTTCGCAACATGGAGGTATCTTTTAAGGAGCCCTGCCACCGATCCTCATCCTTCCGAGGTGCTGGGGGCTCCCGGGACCGGGTCTTGGCCCACAAACCTTGGCACAGAAGAGGGGGAGGCGGGGTGGGGGGGGTGGGGGGCGGTGGGGTTGGGGGGGTTGGGGGGGTTGGGGGGGTTGGGGGGTTGGGGTTGGGGGGTTGGGGGGTTGGGGGTTGGGGGGGGGGAACGTTTTCTCCAGGGGGGGAGTAAACGGTGTTTTCCCAGCTTGGAGTGTGTAAAAACCATGCGTTCACTGTCCTTTTTCCCCCGCATGTTCGTTCCAACTTGTTCGAAAGCGTCTCCAATGGGGAGTATGGCCAACGTCAACTTTTTGGGGTTGGAATGAGGGTACACGAGTATGTCAAGCCACCTTTTGACCTTGATTGCTTTGTTTCGTCAAAAAGGCGGAAACATCAAGTGGAGAAATGTCATTCTCCAAGACTTGGTTAAAAATGGAAAGTGAAATGACCCGTTCCTTCCAATCACGGAGAAGGTCAAAACCAAGACAAGATACAAGCCGGACCCGTCTCAGATGGACAACTGTTCTGGGTCGGCGTAAAAGACCGGATGTGTTTCCCCAAGTGCAACATCGTGACATGGACACATGTTCAAAAACTGAGTTGCCCTTAACTTGTCCTTGATTTGATGAGCTGTTCAGCCCATCCCAACAAAGGACACTTGGGTGTTCAAGCTACTTAGAAAGTAGGTTCTCTCTCGCTCGTAGTAACTTAGTAGGTAGGTTCCAACCATAGACTTTACGGGGACTAACAGCAGTGTCCCCAATTCCCTCGGTGAGATGTGCGCCCTCCACAAACTTTCACAAACTTTCACAACCATCTTGATACCTGGAGTCTCAATAATCCTTAAAACGGTGCACGACTCTTAACTTTGGGCACCCGAAACTGTCCACCACGGTGGTGAGCCTTACTTGGCGGCTTGGATGTGTGGATTGGACTAGGACTTGAATTTTAGAGGGCCAATGGGAGAAAAGAAAGGAAAGAAACACACGACCCGCAAAAGCCACGATCTTCGGAAGCAGCTCAATCGTTCGTGAGTTGGTGTGGGCGGCGGGTGCCATCACTCCGCTTTGCTCCAGTTGGGTGTCTTGGAGCTCGGTGGTTTGGAAGCTGGGCGGTCAACTCCAAATCCAAATCCGTCCAAGCCGCCAAGAGGCAGCGTGACATATGGCTGTGGCTCAAAATTAAAGAGGAGGGGTTACGCGGGTTTTGGTCCATGTTTCCACTTACTAGGGTTCCATTTTGGTACCGGTTTTTTGAGCCACGGCCATATGTCCAGCAGGTCTTTGGCAGACCCTTTGATGGACATCATGATTACTCTCAAGTTAACGGAAGGGGCTCAAATAACCTCCGGGGCCACTGAACATGGGCCATGGAAAGGAAACCAAAAAGGGTCAGGCCCGTGAGAAAGACCTACCCTCCCTCCCACTAACATGGCAGCTGGCACAGGGTACCCCCACGAGGAAAGTTTTGCGGGTACCCTCCCACGGGCGCTATGTTTGGAGGGAGGTTAATACGACCTTCCTAGTGTTGGGAATGGAATGAACCGGAAGGGGGATTCCCGAACAAAGGACACCAAATCAGATGGATCCTGCTTTTATCGCGGACAGTCCAACTCATTCCCTGCCTATCGAACCGATGGCAAGAAAAACACCACCGCATCCCCAAGCAACGGGCCTTTTTCATGGCTGGCGCTCGTTATACCCCCCGAATCGGTGACCAGATCGGTTGTTGGTGCGCATCCATCCTATGGTTTGAAGGGAACACAGCACTCCCTATGATTTCCTTTAAGGGAACATCCCTAGGCCCACAGCCCAACAACCCCACAACCCAAAAGCAACACCAACAGCCCAACAGCTCCAAAAAAAAAACCTCCGATGTCTCCGCCGGCGCGCTGCGGCACCTCTCCGCCTCCGGCAGCTTGGCGAGCTGCGGGGAGGTCACAGCAGCCCACAAGCCCAGCTCCTGTTTGATCCGACAACCGCAAGACCCCCCCCCAAACCCAGGGCCGCCCCCAAAAAAAACACCCAAAAACGCAAAAACGCACACAAACACACCGAAAAAAACACACAAGGAGTGGCTGGTGTCTGAAAATGGACAAACAATCAACCAAACAAAGAGACAAAGAGACAAAGAAACAAACAAACAAACAAACAAAAAAAACACACAAAAACACACAAACACACAAACACACAACACACAAACACACAAACACACAACACACAAACACACAAACACAAACACACAGACACACAAACACACAAACAAACAAACACACAAACACACAAACAATCAAACAATCAAGCAATCAACAAACAAACACACAAACAAACAAACAAACAATCAATCAATCAATCAAACAAACAAACAAACAAACAAACAAACAAACAAACAAACACACAAACAAACAAACAAACAAACAAACAAACAAAAAACAAACACACAAACAAGCAAACACACAAACAAGCAAACACACAAACACACAAACAAACAACCAAACAAACGCGAAAACAAACAAACAAACAAACAAACAAACAAGCGAAACAACAAGCAAGCAAACAAACAAGCAACCAATCAAACAAACAAACAAACAAACAAACAAACAAGCAAACAAACAAAAACACAAACAAACAAACAAACAAACAAACACACAAACAAACAAACAAACAAACAAACAAACAAACAAACAAACAAACCAACAAGCAAGCAAGCAAGCAAGCAAGCAAACAAACAAACACGCAAACAAACAAACAAACAAACAAACAAACAAACGAACAAACAAACAAAGAAACACACAAACACACAAACACACAAACACACAAACACACAAACACACAAACACACACACACACACAAACAAACAAACAAACAACCAACCAATCAATCAATCAACCAACCAACCAACCAACGAATCAATCAATCAATCAATCAGTCAAAAGACACACACACACATACATCTATATATATATATGCTACCCCCCCCTTGAAATACTCAGGTTTTGGGCCAGAGCTGAGGTTTTTTTTTGCCAGACGGGGGGTGACAAATTCCTTGCGACTCTGGAATGAACTGACCGGACGCTCAACTCCATGCAAATTCCAACCAAGCAGAAGTTAAGCTCAACGTTGAAGGAGTTGCGAGTTGTGTGACCGTCACATTGGCGTGCGCGAAGTGCACTTAAAGTCACATTGGAGTATGCAAAGATCACGTTGGCAGCTCCAGCTCAAAAAGCACAACTGTCCAGTACAAGAGTAGTGCGCGAAGTATGCTTTGGCAGCCTCAATGCGCCTGTAGCAGCTCTACTATTGTGTGTTTCCAATTTTTGTTTGGCTGCGAAATTCAGCAAATCATCAACTTGGGGAAAAGGAACTCATTCCTACTTCATGTCCTGGCGCATTTGCATTTTCATGTTAACTCGAGTGTTGTGCAGAATTCCATGTACATGCTAGCTCAATCTGTTTGAAACATATGTTGCAAAGCAACTATCCCATGTGTGTGTTGCTTGTTTAACTTGGTTCAATCATCGCCAATAACAAGTATTGAAATTCAAGTAAGGGAAGGATATCCAGTTTAAAACGCTTTCGAGTTCAATCCAAATTCAAGTTTACTCGTTTGGAGTTTATTGCGCATTTCAAAAATCAACTGGAGAAGATGGCTATTGTCCTTATCGAACTCCATGTGGTTTGAACCAATCAAGAACTAAGCCAAGCCAATGCCTGGAACGTGCTTTCAATCATAGATCTTATCATTGGCATAAATGCTGTAAAACGCAGTGATTTTCAGCATTTGCTCAGATCGTGTTGCCTTAGATCGAAGATCGAGTATACAAGATTCCACAAACATATGTCTAGAACATCCTCAATCCTGGTCCCCTAAAAACTTGACAGTTTGTTCTAGACTCATTAAGGTTTTGCCCCCTGCATTAAAGATTGAAGATCTACTATATTTTCTATTGAGAATTGAGAATCTTCAATCCTGGCCAGCCCTCAAGTCCACACAAAACCTGTAAAGATGTCAACAACATGTTTGCCCCCTGGCCAAATGCAGGCAGTGCCAGTGCACATCCACAATTTGATTCTGACAACGTGCACTCCCGGTTTGGCAGCGAAATTCAGCAAATCATCAACTTGGGGAAAAGGAACTCATTCCTACTTCATGTCCTTGCGCAGTTGCATTTTCATGTTAACTCGAGTGTTGTGCAGAATTCCATGTACATGCCAGTTCAGTCTAATTGAAACATATGTTGCAAAGCAACTATCCCATGTGTGTGTGTGTTGCTTGTCTAACTTGGTTCCATCATCGCCAATAACAAGTATTGAAATTCAAGTAAGGGAAGGATATCCAGTTTAAAACGCTTTCGAGTTCAAACCAAATTCAAGTTTACTCGTTTGGAGCTTCTTGTGGATTTCAAAAATCAACGGGAGAAGATAGCTCCCCTAAAAACTTGACAGTTTGTTCTAGACTCATTAAGGTTTTGCCCCCTGCATTGAAGATTGAAGATCTACTATATTTTCTATTGGGAATCTTCCATCCTGGCCACCAAAAAACCTGTAAAGATGTCAACAACATTTTTCCCCCTGGCCAAATGCAGGTGCTTGGCAGTGCAAGTGCACATCCACAATTTGATTCTGACAACGTGCACTCCGGGTATGCCTTTTAGATTCTTCAACTCTGCACTTAGGGCAATCCAGGATCTGAAGATTGAAGATTATCTGACAACTCTTTCTGAAATTCTCCAAATATGTACTTAGGGCAATCCAGGATGTGCTAGCACGTGCTAGCACATCCTGGATTGAAGATTGAAGATTGAAGATTCTCGGGCCACTTGTTCTGGAAGTCTTCAATCCTTAGGACAAACTGATATGTGCTAGCACGTGCTAGCACATCTTGGATTGAAGATTGAAGATTGAAGAATCCCAGAGAGAGTTGTCAGAGAATCTTCAATCTTCAATCTTCAGTCCGGGATGTGCTAGCACGTGCTAGCACATATCAGTTTGTCCTAAGGATGGATTGAAGATTTCCAGAACAAGTGGTCTCAGAATCTTCAATCTTCAATCTTCAATCCGGGATGTGCTAGCACGTGCTAGCACATCCTGGATTGACCTAAGTACCGATGCTAGAATTTAAGTCTAAAACGGAGTGCATTTTTGGAGCCTAATTTTTAGAAGCTGGAACGTGTGTTTTGCATGCATTTTTACAGCGAAAATGTCAAAAATGGCCAAAAACCTGAGTATTCCAGGGGGGGTACCATATATATGTGTGTATATATACACCGTTTGCAAGCACCTCAATTTTGATTGTTTTTCAAGGGGAAGGGTCGGGCTTAACACAAGAGGGCGTGGGGAAAAGGTGGCTAAAAAAAACAACAAAAGTTGGACTAACAAGGGAACCCGCCCAAAAGTAAGCAAGCGAGAACTTGCCAACACCTTCACTGTTTCAGTCCATCTTGGACCTAGAAGATAAAGGTGATCACCTTTTCGGGCCACCAAAAAAGGTTGCCCGAAAGAAAAGCTAAAAGGTCAACAGATCGATCTGCCTTTGGCACGCGGGTGGATCAAGTGTGTAATTATGTTTTTTGTCGTGGACCCCCTTTTGGTCCAGTTTCAATTAAGAACCAAACAGGGAAAACCACCATATATGTATATTTAATATATATATATACATATATATATATATATATATTTATTTATTTATTTTCCAATTTTTTCATCTATTTATTTGCTTATTTATTGTGCGGGGGATCCGACCTCAAACACATGACGCCCCCAAGAACCCCCGCTTTTTTGCGTGGACCTCCCCAAAACCACCCCGCTTTCACCGTCCCGTCCTCCCGCTTCTTCGGGTGGAGCGGCACCTTGGCCAAGACTCTGAGGCAGGCGGGCGCCAGGCAGAGATCCGCCAGCCACTCCACCAGCATCTCGGGGCCCTGGTTCTCCACGAAGCGGTTCTCAGCTCGGACTCATTTTGCTCGGTTTCAACTGAAGGTTGCTTGGGGGTTCAGCTCGGGCTCATTTTTTTTGGGCTTCAACGGAAGGCGCTTTGGGGGTCAGATCGGACTCCAGTTTCTTTGGTTTCAACGGAAGGCGCTTTGCGAATTTTGCGGGGGTCGATACTTCTTGGGGATTGGGGGGTTGGTTCTCAGCCCCGGTGTTTCGAGCTCGGAGTCGAAAGCGATTTGAGGTCCATAGACCCAATTGGGGCAGCTTTCAAAGAGGCTGATTTTTGTCCACCTGGCTTGGTCTGAGTTGGAACCAGCAAATGCTGGGTTTAAATCCCTGACCTGTGTCTCAAAACTGCAAAACGTGCGTCCTTTCCTTTCCGTCCCCCTTTAGAATCAGCCCAAAAACAGTACCCTCCACACCATCGCTCAGCAAAATCAGAGGTAGGATGAATTCAATAAGGAACTGGCTTCCCCAAAAATGGTCTCAGTCCATAGTTTGTCACCCTGTTTAAACAACCCAGTGCTTGGCTTCCCGTAAAAGCCACCTGGGTCTGGTTGGTACACAGGGATCCTTACATTATACACGTGAACATTGCCTTGTAAATTGTCGTGTCCCTTTATTTTGGTGGAAAAAGCAATGTTTCAAATGCGGAAGAAAATATCTTTTAAGGAGCCCTGGTACAATGAAACAAAACAAAAAACGTGGCTCGTGAAAAGCCCTTCACATCTGGCTCGACTTGGATCGCACGTCGCCCAAGAAACCCAGCCCCAAAGTTGGCAACCTCTCCCCAGCAAACCTTTCGGAGTCCTGGTTTGGACGACATTCTGTGGATGGTGACGCGAAATCCTCTCGCACCACGAAATGAAACCATGGTTGAAACCACCGTAAATGTTGGTATTTACGTTGGCCGTTCGTTGGTATTTACAGGGAAAGCATCAGAAACCAGGCTTTCTTAGGTGGTGCGGGATCTGGATTTCGCAACCATCCACAGTTTCTGTTTGGAGGACAACCCTCTGGCCATGCCTCCTTTTTGGAACATGGACGGCCCTGGTAACTGGAATGAAACCCATCTAAACCGGTGGAACCCATCTATTTCTAGTCAAGCTAACCTGAAAAGGACGCCTATGCCTCTGGTGGCGGCCATGTTCGTACAGGCTCCTGATCTTCTTTTCCGGTGCCCCGGTGGTTGTGTGCATTGGCCCTACCCCCCAATGTGATTTCTGCCCAGTGCTCTGAATGTCAAAGTGATGAAATTCAAACAAGCGCGGGGTAAACGGCGGGAGTAACTATGACTCTCTTAAGGTAGCCAAATGCCTCGTCATCTAATTAGTGACGCGCATGAATGGATTAACGAGATTCCCACTGTCCCTACCTACTATCCAGCGAAACCACAGCCAAGGGAACGGGCTTGGGGTAATCAGCGGGGAAAGAAGACCCTGTTGAGCTTGACTCTAAACGGACTTATTCATCCGCACCTTGTCCACGTCGCCCAGCTCTAAACGAGCGGTTTGGATTGGCGAGGTGCGCAGGTTGGGTGGATAAGCCCATTTTCCCATCAAAAACCAGAGGTGCAAATCCAAAACCAACCCAAACCACCGACTAAGGGCGACCTGGCTCCAATTTTCCTTCTAAAGGGCCGCGGGCTCAAATCCAAACCCGAACCAACCAAGGGTGACCTGGTTCCAATTTTCGCTCTAAAGGGCCACGGGCAAATCCAAACCCAAACCAAGTCAAACAAATCCAAGCAAACCAAACCAATCCAAACCATCCAATCCAAACCACCCATTTTGAGAGTCTACCAGCAAGGGGTCAAATCCCAAATCCAAACCAATCCAAACCACAACCAAAACACGGGTTCCAAACCACAACCAAAACACGGGTTCACTGGATGTCCCTACAAATAGTTGCAACTTACCGGCAGTGTCCATGAAAACGATCGCCTTTGGAAGTTCAAAACGGCCACCAAAACTCCAAACCTATCCTAGCCACGACACAAAAAGCCAAACAAAAAGACCAAAAAAAAAACACCAAAACAAAAAGGACCCCCCCCCCCAAAAAAAAAAACACAACAACAACCAAAAAAAAAAAGAACTACCCCAAAAAAACGCGCCCCGTGGCCTCCAGTCCGTTTTGTGTACCCTGCCTTCCCCGGCCAACAGCGGCGCTGCTTCCAAGGTGCCAGGCGCCCCGTCTGCTCGGTGCGCGCCAGGGCCTGCAGCACCTGCGGCCGCACCTCACGGAGGCGTCGCCCGGCGCGAGGCATGCGTTGGATGTGGGGGGGCCATGAAAAAACAAGGAAAAACGCCCCCAAACCTAACCCCCCCCCAAATCTGATAATCACCCAGAAAGTAGTTAAAGATTTTGGGGGGAAATAGATGGGTTTCCCTGGTAGATGAGTAAATTATCTGCGAAAGGCCATCTATTTGTTTGGCCAAAGCAACCAAAATGAGTCGATCCCCACTGTAAGCTGGTCAATGCGGATGGGCGCAAACCCTCCGCACAGCTCTTCGGGAATGAGCCGATCACAGCAAACACGAGTTCAATGTGGATGGACGACAACCCTCCGCACAGCTGTGCGGGAATGATCGGATCCCACTGGTGGTTTACCGACAAGCACAAGATTCCGCACCGAACAGTTCCGGCAACGATCCGATTCCCTCTGCTGTTTTAACGAAAAACACGAGTTTCCGCGCCCAACAGCTTGCTGGAATGGTACGCTTCCCCCTGCAAAAAGAACCGCAAACACGAGTTTCAACCATGGTTTCGAAGCGGTGCGAAATGGAATTTGTCCATCCACGGTATGTCCACGATAAATAATCAAAGTGTTTAACACGTGCTGGTTGGTTGTGAAGTGTAGGGTCTGCTTCCCTCTAATTCGTGGTTTGTATTGGTGCTTTGGTGGTTAAGGGGTGTTTTCCCAGTTACCCTCTACAAGAACCGGTTCAAATCTCCAAACCACCAAACAAAGGGCTCTGACACAAGGAAGCCAATCTGAAGATCCATACTGGTGACCGACCACTTTCTTTTGAATAGCTTTCTTGATGTCCAATGTTAGGTTTGGGTTTCGGTGTGACATCACTGGTCCAAATCCCACCCATTTAACATGAAATCATGCACCCCCGAGTGTAGTGTTCTTCTTGGCCAACATGTGGGTCTGTCCTTTGCTCTTTTGGTTCCCTCCAAAAAAACATATATCTTTTGAGGAGCCTTCCATGCAACAGTCGTGTGTGGTTGCCAAGCCTGTGTGAAGCAAGGAAGGGCACAAGGTTGTGGATCCCACTGGCTGGGTATCCTCCATAGTTTTCGCTTTTCGGCAAAAAGCAAACATAGACCATGTTTGCAAACGGCCAGAACAGGGTGTCACCGCTTCTCCAAATTGGGACCCCGTCCACATTCTGCACCCCCCCCCCTCTCGACGAGCGAAATTTCGTGATGTGTCTACATTTCTTGTTGGTTCCCTACTGGTCGAACCAAATAACTGTGTATATCATGTCCCTGGTTTCGCTTCAGACCAACCTGAAGTGGGGCTGTGGCCGGTTGGTTGTAGCTGGGGGCCGGCTGGCTGGTTGGCTTCATGATGGTTCTTCTTAGCAAGCCACACCAAAAAGGTGACAGCAAAGAAAAGACTTGGCGGCGCCCAAAAAGGGGTCAACCACGCAACCCTCCGCTCGCCTCGGGATTCTCGGCGGCGCGGGCCAGCAGCAGCTGCATCTTCCCCGCAGCCACTGACCCCGAGGCCTCCAGAAGCTCCGACACCTCGGCCGATCGGCCGAGGCTCTTCGCCGCTTTCGCTTCGGCTGGATTCGAGGTTGGAAAGGGGAAAGGACCTGACGGAAAAGGTCAGCCTTGTGCCTTGCCGACATTCCTTCGCCCCGCGCCCCGGGCGTTTCATGGTCATGGGTGTGAAAGGATGCCTGTACAAACAAAGGTGTGCCCGCTGCACTGAAGAGGCCACACAGTTCACCCGCGCGTTTGGTTGGACAATATGAAGATTGTTGTTTTGTCGAGAAAGCTTTGCAGATTTGCGCAGGAGTCGGACTGTAGGGAACGCGAAACAAAGGAAACCGTGCATGCCTGGGTCTTTTCTGCTTTCACCCCACAATGGGTCTGCGGCAAAGCCGCTCCCTCATTTGGCTCCTTGTCAGGGATCGGCAGCACCTCTGGCGACGGCACCTCCTGCGCGTCTGGCTTGGAGCTCGCACCTGCGCCAAAAACAAGAAGTGAGGCCGAAGCTTTTGCCTTTGCGCACGCCGTACCTCCTTCTTCTTCTTGTTCTTCTTGCTCGTCTTGCCCTTCTGGGCATTAATTCTCTTCTTGTTCGTCTTCCTCTTCTTCGTCTTGCTATTCGTGCGCTTCTTCTTATTGTTACTCCATACACCACTGTGTGAGGCTCTTACCTTTTACCGCTCGTCGTCCAGCCGCCGCTGCATCCTCCTCCTGCCTCCCGCCTCTCTCCATTCACTCACCACTCCCACTCACTCGCTCACACTCCGCCACTTTACATACTTCGGTTTGTGCTTGGTGTGACTTGAGTCCTTGGATTCTTTCATTGGTTGTTTGTTTGTTTGGTTGGCTGTGGCTGTTGTGGTTGTTGTGGATGTTGTGGTTGTTGCGGTTGCTGTGGTTGCCGTGGTTGTCGTGGTTGTCGTGGTTGTCGTGGTTGTCGTGGTTGTTGTGGTTGTTGTAGTTGCGGTTGTGGTTGTGGTTGTGGTTGTTGTTGTCGTCGTCGTCGTCCTCGTTGTCGTTCTCGTTGCCGTTGCCGTTGCCGTTGTCGTTGTCGTTCTCGTTGCTGTTGCCATTGCCGTTGCCGTTGCCGTTGTCGTTGCCGTTGTCGTTGCCGTTGCCGTTGTCGTTGCCGTTGTCGTTGCCGTTGTCGTTGCCGTTGTCGTTGCCGTTGTCGTTGCCGTTGTGGTTGTCGTTGTGGTTGTCGTTCTGGTTGTTGTTGCGGTTGTCGTTGTGGTTGTCGCTGTTGCGGTTGTCGTCGTTGTGGCTGTCGTCGTTGTCGTCGTTGTTGTGGTTGTCGTGGTTGTTGTGGTTGTCGTGGTTGTGCTGGTTGTCGTGGTTGTTGTGGTTGTTGTGGTTGTGGTGGTTGTTGTGGTTGTGATGGTTGCGGTGGTTGTGGTGGTGGTGGTGCTTGTGGTGGTGGTGGTGGTGGTGGTGGTTGTGGTGGTGGTTGTGGTGGTTGTGGTGGTTGTGGTGGTTGTAGTGATTGTGGCGGTTGTGGTTGTTGTGGTTGATGTGGTTGTTGTGGTTGTTGTGGTGGTTGCGGTGGTTGTGGTGGTTGTGGTGGTTGTGGTGGTTGTGGTTGTCGTGGTTGTTGTGGTTGTTGCGGTTGTTGTGGTTGTTGTGGTTGTTGTGGTGGTTGTGGTTGTCGTGGTTGTTGTGGTTGTTGTGGTTGTTGTGGTTGTTGTGGTTGGTGCGGTTGTGGTGGTTGTGGTGGTTGTTGTGGTTGTGATGGTTGCGGTGGTTGTGGTGGTTGTGGTGGTGGTGGTGGTGGTGGTGGTGGTTGTGGTGGTGGTTGTGGTGGTGGTTGTGGTGGTGGTGCTGGTTGTGGTGGCTGTGCTGGTTGTGGTGGCTGTGGCGGTTGTGGTGGTTGTGGTGGCTGTGGCGGTTGTGGTGGTTGTGGTGGTTGTGGTGGTTGTGGCGGTTGTGGTGGCTGTGGCGGTTGTGGTGGTTGTGGTGGTTGTGGTGGTTGTGGCGGTTGTGGTGGTTGTGGTTGTTGTGGTTGTTGTGGTTGTTGTGGTTGTTGTGGTTGCTGCTGCTGCTGCTGTTGTTGTTGTTGTTGTTCTTATTCTTCTTCTTATTCTTCTTCTTCTTGTCGTGGTCGTCGCCGTCGTTGTTGTTGTTGCTGGTGTTGTTGGTGTTGTTGGTGTTGTTGGTGTTGTTGGTGTTGTTGGTGTTGGTGTTGTTGGTGTTGTTGGTGTTGTTGGTGTTGTTGTTGTTGTTGCTGTTGTTGCTGGTGTTGCTGTTGTTGCTGTTGTTGCTGTTGCTTGTTTGCTGTTTGTCGATTGTTGCTTGTTGTTTGTTGCTTGTTGTTTGTTGTCTGTTGTTTGTTGTTTGTGGTTTGTTGTTTGTTTGTTGCTTGTTGTTTGTGGCTTGTTTGCTGTTTGTCGATTGTTGTTTGTTGTTTGTTGTTTGTTGTGTTTGTTGTTTGTTGTGTGTTGTGTGTGGTTTGCTTTCTTGCTCTGCTGTTGTTGTTGTTGGTGGTGGTGGTGTTGTTGCTGTTGTTGTTGTTGCTGCTGGTGTTGTTGGTGTTGTTGGTGTTGTTGGTGTTGTTGTTGTTGTTGGTTTGGTTGTGGTTGTGG